>JAODKM010000042.1:16496752-16507214 GCA_026780845.1 Petrocephalus sullivani
GGATGGGTCGGGGGGGGGGGGGGGGGGTGGGGCGGTGTTCCGCCGCTGTCACACTGCAAGGGAGTCTCCTTTGGGGTATAACCCTATTACCATTTGGACTGTAGCAAGGCCCTTAGCCCCAGCTGGCCCTGGGATGCCGGCTGATCCTGCTACCTGACGCCGAGACAGGTAGCATCTGCCGCAAATGTGTCCCGCTTAACCGTCAGCAACCCAGACAGTCTAAACACACTCATGTACCCTGAGACATCTGTCCTGCTTCTGTCCGAAATCCTCCCTCTCATCTTGGAACCCGCGCCAAGAGGCTGAGAACCACCCTGCCCAACACCGATACTCCTTTTAATAAACCTGTTACTCACAACCACTTTCCTGCGCCACATGACTGATTTCTATTATAACAAAAAATGAGGATCATTTCACCTTTTAACACGTTATTAACAAGATTAATGTACACCTTTATGTTTCTCTGTATGTCTGTCTAGTCACACCAGTTATTTTCACAAGGGTATGCAAATAATTATGAGTTTCATAATGAATAATAGGGGACTTATTACTCTATATTCCAGGAGGACTATAACTCATCATATTTAAATGCAAAGTTGTTTTAGTTCTTGTAAATACAAATTTGCCATGACTACAAATCGAGATATTGTCTTCTAAATGGTTATGTCTTCATACATATTTATACACAGTTCTCAAGCAGCTCTGAACTGCAGTGAGAAATGTTTTTAAATTGAACCCTTTCTCCACGCACGTAAGATTAAAATATTGAACGCGTCAGCCGTGTTAATTTCTGTCCGTACTTTTCGTCTGTTCTATGGCATTTTTAGTTGCGAACTAATTACGAGTAATACTAGAATAAAACAAAACAAACAACATAAAGCCAATTAAAACAAAAGTACTAGCTTTCGAGAAAACAGGCATTATAAATCACTAATGGGCCAGCAGAGAGTCCTAGCATTTCAGCAGAAAGGTGTGGCTAATGACGTGTTGTCAGGTCTGCCCAGCCAATTGCAGTAGAGCCCGCTTCAGCATGCCTGGGTTACAGGCCGACTGTCTGCCCATGGAGAGACAAAACTCTTATCAGAAACAGTCAACACAAAGAAATTCTGAGAGAGATTTCGAGAATGACACTGAAAAACAAAAACCAAAAGCGAGCTGTGATTACAACTTAAGGACAATTCTTACAGGGGCCTTTAAAGAGGTTTGAGCAAAAATCATCATTCTATTTGGTTCGAAGGAGTAACATCTAGGTTTAGTCCAGTGAATATTCTACCTGATAGCCCTTCGTTTAGTTGGCTTGGCCATTAGCCCTGGACCCACATGCTGCCCACGCTGGCCGGTACTGACCTCCAGGTTGAATTCATTACTACTGTAGCGGCCGTTGAGCTCCGAGCAGGTGAGTCGGAACTTCCTGTCCCGAATGGCCTCGGGATTCCAGTGGTGGTACCTCAGCAGGCGGATCACCTGCTCGTAATGTGCCATGGAGTCCACGCCTGCGGAGACCGTGAGGGTTTCCGGATCACGCCCCAGAACCTGCACGCTGAGCTGGAGATCCACTGAGTCCATTCCTCCTCGTTCATTGTGAAGGGAGGCGGCTTCTCACCGTAGATGGAGATGCCGGATGAGGAATTGGTAACGTCCAGGTGCTTCCCGAGTAGGGCGTCCGCCGGCATCCGCAGGCTCTCCTCCTGGGGGTTCAGCTCCTCCCCGATCAGCAGCACGTCACAGTAGTCCAGGTTGTGGAGGATCTCCAACACGCTGGCATGGGGGGCTGCGGACGCAAGTGGACAGAGCAGAAGGTCGTGCTCAGCCATCCAGCCCACCGGTAACCCCACACAGTCCACAAGCATACACACGATATACACAAACCTTTGGCCCACTTGTGAACCACTGACAACGTGTCGTCTAAATAAATGCCGTAAGCATATTTCTCTCTATATTTACTCAATAAAGCCGCAGTAAACTTTAGAGGGGCCTGTAGTCCCTTTTAATGTATAAAAGGCTGCGCATATATGAATTTTGAATGAGAGACTGTTGATCGAGACTACAGAGCCTAGTTGGTGCGTCTGACTGGGGCATGTGATTGAGTGATATCGGTCAATAGCCTCTAGCAATGCGACTGTTCACAGGAATGTGGAAGATAACGGAATGAAAATAGAACTGCTGTTTTTTGGTTTTTTTTTAGAACTGCCACAGATGAAATCACTTTTAGATTCTGAGGTAAAAGCCAAGGGACGCCATGGATGGGATGTCAGTCCATCACAGGGCATACCCTCACATTTAGAAGTATAGGCTGCTCAGAGGCAAGGTCTGGCGAGGATGCCTTAGCAAACTGAGGGGGGCCCAGCACTTGACTGGGACCCTTGAATAAGTAAAATTGCATGGAAGGTTGTGACATGGTGACATTTTGTCTGGGGGGGGGGCAGAAGTTCTCGGTACGTCCCTGGAGGAGGCATAATAAATAGGCAGAGCAAGAGGCCCTCAGCTCCGTCACCTGAGTGCAGTAAATATAGCACAAGGTGCCCTTGGCACCGCAGTGCCATCCAGCCGCGCCTCGCGGCAACGGTGCCCATACCCGCGGTGTCGGCGTCGCCGGGCAGCACCGTGCTGCTGATGTGCAGGTCGGGGAACAGCGGCAGGCCAGCGGGGCCACGCAGATCGGTCGCGGGTGCTGCCAGACGCCCCGTCCCGCTTATGGTGATCCGCGGCTCAGCGGGGGGGAGCACGATCAGCACGGCCTCCACGTCTGGGATGGAGACGCAGGTGTCCTCCCCGAAACACCTAAAGGGGCGCCGGGCACGCGGAAAGGGGAAGGGGGCAGAGAGGAATTGCATGAGGGAGAGGAATGTCTACAGTGTGAAGCCGGAGTCTATTATCAGGGAGTCGTGATGTGCTGTTTAGGGGGATCTGTCAGCTACAGCTTGCAGGGTTTTCCAGTGTGGGTGCTTCTGACGGCTAAAATCATTCAAATAAATGTAAGTTTAAGTTTACAGGTTCAGTGCGGAATTGCAGAAATACATCAGCGCGGGGATCATCTTCATCTATCTGCCGAGTCTTTCTACAGTACCCCCCCCATAATGGGGAGTGTTCCTTTTTCCTTGGGCGTATATATGCTTTGTGTATCCCAGCAGGACTGGTGCCTGTATCGGTCCGGGGATTGATTGTGCGGCTCTCCCCTGGCCACGTAGCCGTGGCACGAAAGTGTCCTTATTATTTCTGCAGGGAGGTGGCGGCGAGGGTGCTGGGGTTTGAGATTTGGGACGTGCTGTGCTGCTGGTCTTGTTACACAGCCAGTTCTCCACCAAGAACAAAAGCAGCTAACAAATAAGAGCCTTCCACAAATAAACCAGCGGAACCTAGTTATAGGAACCTGCAAACACGCGCACGGACTGGGAGAATGAGAATGATTATTTTTAGGAATATCTCACGGGGACGAATGCTTTTAATGTTTTTTTTTTATGTGTGTTTTGATGCTGTTTTCCTGACAACCTACTCCCGACACACGGAGCCCTTTTGGGCAGGCGGGGGCGTGCCGGACTCACTGGGCGGCGGTGGTGATGCGGAGGCGACGAAGGCCGGGGGTGGGGAATTGCCGGGAGTTGATGTAGGACACTTTGGAGAGTGCCGTGTTGATGCTGTCCAGATCGTCCCCTTCCATCACCAGGATCGACTGGGCTGGGTTGAAGTGGAACTGGACAAAGCACCAAAAAACAATATCAGCGAAAATACTGTGTAGGACCCTTTAAGACACACAAAAAGGACAACTGCTTCCCTACACCGGTTTCCTGGTAGGTTCAGGACTGTTCTCCTGCTAACATTTAAAGCACTCAAAGGTCTAGAACCTGCCTGCCTAACGGAACTGATTTATGTTTACAAGCCGAAACATGCACTCAGATCTCAGCACACAGACTATAAATAACATAACAGTTTGTGGTGAAGTCTTCTACTACGGGGCCCCCATATTACGGTATGGTCTGCTAGCTCATGTTCAGGATGCCGAATCAGTCTCAGTCTTTAAATCTAAACTGAAGACCTATTCCTTCATTGGTTACCTTAACACATAACACACTGTAACTATGGCTGCTGGTGCTGCCATACATGCCATTTTGGTCTATTGTACTTGTCCATTAATGTGTCTGTGAGCTGGAGTGCTGGCTTAGTCACATGGAAGGGTGACATTGTGGATATGATTTAAGAACTGTAACATCGCGGGTGCAGCCTTCAATCTGCCACCATACTCAGTCCGGCATGGAGAACTGATTCACTGATGGACTTTGGCTTTGGCTTTGCTCACCGTTTACACCTTGCTTTTAGCAAGCAAGCCCACTCTTTCTTTTTCAATATTGTGCCCAGGGGGGGTTGGGCAGCTAGTTGACCTTGGACCCCAAAAGGGTTTTTTCTCCCTGCTTGGGAGTTTTTGGTTCCTGTCCTCCTGTCTTCTTTTTCTTTCTCTCTCTCTCTTTCTTCCTTCCTTCCTTCCTTCCTTCCTTCCCCTTTCCCTTTCCCTGATTTTCTATAATTCTCTATAAACGATGTAGTAATGTATTAAACACATCCACACAAAGCTCCTTTGTTACGAAGGGCCAGTACTTCCCTGGGTGCTAAATAATAGCTGTGATTCATAGCGAGGCAGTGATTGTCAGTGATCAGGGAACAATGCTGAGCGCAAAGCAGACAGACTTTCTGCCAGGCCTCCTACCTTGATGCCACCCCCCAAGCTTTCCAGGGAGCTGATGTCCAGGCCCTCCTTGCATGCTTGAAGACAAGAGATGACCCTCTGGTTCTCAATCCTTCCTGGCCGGATGGTCAAGCCTGAAAGGCTTCCCCGGAAGTACTGGGTGAACCGGGGTGTGTTCACCTCGCCACCTACGGAGGAAGAGAGCCAGACGTAAGGCCTTGGAAGGAGGCCGGCGACCGCCCCTTACTAACCTCCCTGATTGGGGTCTGTTATTGCTACATGTTTGAATAGTTATAAATACACATCACTATCTGCAGATTCCTCTTAATAGTCAGTCAGGATGGTGGTGAAATATTGACAACAGATTTGGGGAAGAACAATTCAACAGCCTACAGACTGGAAGAGATCAGTTTATATGTCAATATCAAAGAAAGGAGACTTTTCATAGATAGATAGAGAATTGACTGGTCAGTAAATGCCAAGGAACAAGAGACATTATTTCTCAGGCCAACATGTGCATTATTGATCACAATCAAAGCCTTTTGACAGTGTTCACTAAGTCCAACAAATGTTCGGGGGAAATTGGGCATCTCATTGTCATGCATGCTATCAGTACAGCTATTTAAATTATATGCAGAACATATGATGAGAGAAACTGGACCGGAAGGAGACAGCTGTGGAAGAAGCAAACTTTGATATGCTGGTGGCACCACATTTATGAGGAAAACAAAGGATATGTGAAGATGTTAGAGAACAGAGCGAGTCAGACGAGACTATGGCTACATGTAAAGGAAACAAAAAGTTAAAATCAGGGGATCAGTAACTCTGTCTAGTGTTGGTGGTGACGACATAGACATTATAGACAGCTTTCTCCTCCTGGGAACAATCACGCCAACAAAGGATCCAGCAGTCAGGAAATACATTGCAGACAGGCACTTGGCAAAGCTGTGGTGATGGATTTGGAAAAAAAGAAATCTTCAAAGGGACTGGTGCAAGTCTAAGGACAAGAGTTAGAATTGTTAGAATATGGTATTTTCTGTCACTCTTCATGGGCGTGAAAGTTGGGCAATAAAGAAACAGGACACTTTCGGACTGGCTGGAAAAAAGGACGTCATGGACCACAGGGCAAGCAAGCGAGTGGATTCTTCAGCAAATTAGGTCTCAACCTCAACGTTCTGGTACAAGTGATCGGAGTGAAGCTGCTTTACGTCGAATTTGAAAGCTTTAAGTTGAATTTGTAGGTATGTCGGAACAATAATAATACAGTACATGATAATAATACAGTAATAACATTAATTACATACTGTTCCGTACTATACCATACTGTATCTGGAGCCGATGACACACTGAAGCCGTGCAATGATTTCATAATGTTATTACGAACCATTGTATTTACAGGTAAACCAAACTTATAACAGGGTTTATGGTGATCCGTCTGTACGCATGAGTTATCCATAAGTTCCTTGGGGACTGCCTGTATTACGAGAAGACCCGATACGTTGGAAAAGACATTTTGAATGTTGAAGCTGGTAGCAGTGATGGCAGATGAATCATCAATCATCAATCATCACAACAAAGTTCATATCATTGGGAAGCCTGGCGACCTGGACAGAAGACAGATCGTTCTGGAGGAATCTCCATGGTCACATCGACATGATGGAGCCTAATACTAAGAACGATTTCCTGATCTGTATCCACTAAAGAACAGGCTGAACAAACAACTCACAAATGCTGTGGTCCTGCAACACTTCAGGCCTGTGATAGAAGCTGTCAGCTGAATAGTCGTTCTAACAGTGGGACGACAAATTTCTGAGCTCAGCGTGTACTATCAGCCAGTTGGTGCGGTCATGCCTCAGTCTGCCTGGTTCCTCCGTGTTACACTCTGCTGCGGCCAGCCGGTCCTGATACTCTGATATATCTGGCAGCAGTGATGGCAGAGTTTTCTGGTGTTCCACTCCAGTCAGCTGGCTGTCAGGGAGGTCTTAGTCAATGGCCTAAGTGAGCAGAACCTTCGTTTGACCTTTTGGCTCATTTCAGCACTCAACAGCTGGGTTTGAGTATGTCATTGATTTTGTAAGGCTTATACACAGATTGCTCTCACTCGAAATATATGGCAGATTCAGACCTGAATACCTCAGTATGGATAATTTGCCAATAAGTCTGATAGAGCTATACAGCTAACAGGCTTCCTTCATTTGAATATGTTCCCCAGTGTTCAAATGCTAGTATCTCTTCCGCTCAGTGTAATGCTCTGTTTACTGAGCTTGGCAGGCCACAAGAACTCAGAGGCCCATCAGCAGAACCCAAATGGACTGCTAAGAGATGAGAATGGACAGCAGCTGGTGTCCATTCTCTTACCGTTAAAGGTAAGAGCCTCCCCTGGTTTGAATGGGAGCCACCATGTCGTTGATTATCTGTATATGAAGAGGACGATTTGGGAGCGTAATTCAGTTCTAATTGCCTGGACACTTATCGAATGTCGCTTAATGATGCTGGTGTGAGGGAGCCAAAGAGTCTGCAGCCTGAGAATCTGCAGGAGCTGCGTCTCTCCACACTCGATTTAAGAGAAGACAGAGAAATACCGCTGACGGGGATGAGCAGAAATGAACGTTGTACCTTCAAATCGAAAAGCAGTTCTGCCAGTGTATACCATTAAAGCTGCAGTTAGTTATATAGGCTGTGAAATGATAGTTTTTTTTTCCTTTTAATTAGATGTGGTCTGTAGCCCCTGGTCTATTGATGGCCCATTTACTTTTTGGGTTGTGCTTTTTAGACCTTTGTTCTTTTATTATGAAAAAAATAGAATTCAGTTTAGCCTGAGGGTAAAAAAATAGCATACATGGATTCTCGACAGCCTGCTTTAAAATCAATATTTATTTAAGTATGTAAGTGTTTTTCCTACTTTGCCCCAGTACTTTGTCCATCCATCCGTGTATACTACCCCCCCATCCCCAAAACCAACCTTGCCAGCAGGCCCCCACAGTGAGCTGCTCGTCGATCTGGGAGGGGTGGATGGGCCAGTCGTCTGTCACCAGGTAGGGCTCGTAGCTCACGCCGTCCACGAAGAGCGCCACTCGGGGCGAATCCACATTAATGACGTAGTAGTGCCACTCTTTGTCGCATATCTGTAATGAGAGGACAGGCCGTCAACGACACTCAGGGAATGCCGTCGGGTCCCAAAGGTGAGAAGGAGATGCCCAGACCTTGCTCCTCTATCCTACTCATTCGCTCACTAATGAGACACTCTCAGTCGGCAGGTAAGACCAGAGCTGGAAAGTTCAGGTTCAGAAAATTTCAACCAACCAGTTGAGTATGAAGAGTCACAATCACAGAATAAGGTTGGTTGGTTGAAACAAGATCGTAGTCTGGACTTTTTGAACCTGAATACATGCTCATGTGCTCTGCCTCAAAGGGTTAAGTTTAAGGTCAGCATGAACCAAAGGGGCACGAATACAGCACTGTGCAAAAGTCAAAGTTAAAAGAAATGTTTATCTGGGTAGTAAATGCACATTTGCTCACTATTGGGGACACTATTTAACAGTAGAACATATGCAAATTGAGTGACAATAAAAACTGGTGAAAATTTATTTTGTTCTTCAATAAATTACTGATGTCTAGTTGGATGGTTAGATGAACGTCGTTCCTCATTACTCCTTAGGGGCACCCCAGCCATTCCAAGTATTTCACCACCAGCTTGCTTAATTAGTTAACTTAATTAGTTAAAAAAGTCAATGAGATATTGATTAGGTATACAAGGTGTGCTACTGGTCGAGTCAGATGATACATGGGTGTGTGTGGTTGCTGGAAATAACGGGGTGATTTTAGTAGATGTTTTGAAATGGCTAAGCTAACATACTTTGATAAGCATGACAGCAGAGTTTTACACCAACATAAAGATCATTTAAACATCAGTCTCTTTGGCTGCCTAAGACTCTTACACAGCACTGTATACTACAGGCTCTGGTCATTGTTTATTTTGCTGATTAGCTGATGCTAGCGCCTATTAACGCCTACTATTAATAATAGTATTATTACTGAGTTATACAGATAGATAAAAAACAGCCATCACTGAAAAATGTCACTCAAGGGTAGAGCAGGGAGGGAAGGACTTCCTGAAGTGGAATGCTTAAGGTTAAGCGGCCCGCTGCTTTCTCCAGAGAAGTACAGGTCTCATTAATTTCAAAAGCAATGGATAAAATCTGAAGCAAAACTGACAGAACAAAAGCAGTGTTCCTGGAAGCTGCCCCCCACCCCGACGCCCCCAGCGTTCCTCAGCCAGGAATGAACCTTCTGCATCAAGCGCATCATGGGCAGACCCAAAGGCGGCAGGCCAGGCCCCATCAGTTCAAACGCATCCGTCAGAAAGCTGAAAGGTCTCTGCAGACAGGTTCCTGAACATCCAGCTTCCTTTGCAGACTTGCCCTTAGGTCGGTCTCCCACCCAAGCATGTGGAAACTTCACGGCTCTTTCTCTTCTTCTGTCACCGCGCTCAGCATCACATTCAGAGTTGCTCCAGCTTTGTTTCCCCGGCCCAGAATCCTCTGCAGAATACAGTGATTAAAGGCTTCTGGCCATTTGCTGGCAGGGGGCTTAGGGTGGTGCTTAAATGGCTCTACAAAAGCTAAATGTGCTGCAGCCCATATAGAGAAAAAGCTGTCGAAACAATGCTAATCGGGAAATCAGGAATTATCCCCGCTGGTCATCGCCCTCACACTGCCGGCTTTCAGACCCCCGACTGCTGCGGAGATCAGTGCTTATCAGGGATCGCTGATGAGCACGTGTAGATCCACCTGGTACCACGACACGGCCAGACAGATGGAGTCAAACCTTGTTATGCAGAGTCAGCCTAAAAAGCCGACAGGAGACAGGACATGCCCTGATAACCAGTGAGACCCCCGAGGTGGAACAGAAGGACAGTTAATTCAGCATGATCAGTGACATGATCAATGTCTACCGCCTGACTTGGACGGCAGAACATGATTGGCTGATAGCCATAGATGCAAGTCATTCTAATTGGCGGTCCAGCCTGAATGATTAAATAGAAAGCTCCAACTTGTTGACAGCATTTATCCCTGCGTGTGCGTTATGGCTGCCTGCCTTTGTGTCCATCCTGTCAGCTCCCATCGCACAGCATGAGTCGGAAGGCGACTGCGCTTTACACCCCAGCGGAGGGACTAATTACCGGTGCAATTAAAAGCTGTTCCTCCAGAGGCCAAGTGCACCACAGACAACTTCTCCCCTGCCTGCTAATTTGTAGCGAGCCAGAGTAAAACCCTTCAGGAGCAGCAAAAATAAACAGTAAATCAACAATATCAGGATTGAAGACTTTTTTAAATGGTGCAAGGTACACTATAAGGACAAAAGTATCGGGACACCTAGCCATTGCACATACAGGAACTTTTATGGCATAGATAGGCATCAGTATGGAGTTGCCCCCCCCCCCCCCCTTAGATAAGCTATAACAGCTGCCACTCTTCTGGGAAGGCTTTCCATACAGTTTTGAAGTGTATCTGTGGGAATTTTTGCCTATTCATCCAGAAGAGCATTTGCGAGGTCAAGCACTGATGTTGGACATGAAGGTCAGTTCTACTTCATCCCAAAGGTGTTTGATGAGGTTGAGGTCAGGGTTCTGTGCGAGCCAGTCAAGTTCTTCCACACCAACTAACCCAACCACGTCTTTATGGGCCTTGTTTGGTACACTGGGGCTCAGTAATGCGGGAACAGCAAAGGGCCTTCCTTCCCCAAACTGTTCCCACAAAGCTGGAAGCATAGACTTGTCCAAAA
>JAODKM010000042.1:16512661-16525305 GCA_026780845.1 Petrocephalus sullivani
GGCCGGCAGAGGAAGCCCTAACCCTAACCAGACCCAAAGGGGGAGCCCATCCTCCAGGGGCCGGCAGAGGAGTCAATTGCACAAAATGACAAAATCAAAATTTGTAGAGTACAACTGTTAAGATTTCAGTCTTAATGCATGGGCAGGCATGTTCTGGCATGCAGGTGCTTGTGCTGCTTCTGATGGCAAGATGAACAGTGGTACAGCAGCAGGGAAGGAAGAAGAGGCATCACAGGAGCATAGGGCAGGCAGGCAGGAAGCATGTCACAGGTAGTAGAGGCATAGAGTTTACCATTACCCTACCTGTCATACCTAATCCCAACTTTCAGTATTTCTCCCCCCACTAGACCAAACCTCCACTCTGCCCCCCCCCCTTCATCTACTGCTTCCTGCGCCTGCACTTCCTACTGTACTCTGCTATCCAAATTCTCTTTAGATGTGACTGTGGCCAAGTCGGCCTTTTATAAGAAAAAGCTAGAAATCTCTTCACAGGATCCTCGCAAACTCCATAATGTCATCTCGTCATTACTCAACCCTCTAATTCCCCTAGCTCCATCCTCCCTGACATGACACTACACTCCAAGGATTTCCCTTCCCCTTCAGTGGCTCAATTTTCCAATTTAACAGCAGATGAGTTCCTGCAAGTCATCTCGTCATCCAATCTTACCACCTACCCACTGGATCCAATTGCGCATAACCATCTCCCCTTCATCACCACCATCATTAATAGCTCCATAACATCTGGTTCTGTACCAACAGCATTCAAAAAATCATGATTCCCATCTTGAAAAAACCCACTCTAAATCCCTCAGACATCAGCAACTACTAACCAGTATCACTTCTCTCTTTTCTTTTAAAAATCCTTGAATGCACAGTGTGCAATCAGCTGTCTCTCTACCTCTCTCAGAACAACCTCCAGGATCCTAACCAATCTGGCTTCAAAGCAGCTCATTCCACGGAGACTGCCCTCTTGGATGTCACTGAGAAGCTATATACTGCCAGGTTGGCCCAACTGTCATCTGTCTTCATCCTTCTTGACCGTTCAGTAGCATTTGACATGGTCAACCACCAGACTCCCTGTCCATCCTTAGGAGTCTTGGAATTTGTGGCAATGGCTTACTTCCTACCCAGATAGCCGGCTATATCAAGTGACGTATAACGGATCCACATCTGCCCCACACAGACTCTCCACTGGTGTCCCTCAGGGCTCGGTTCTTGGTCCTCTCTTTTTCTCCCTCTATATTAAATCTCTTGGTGAGATCATATCCTCACATGGCTTCTCATACTACTGCTATGCAGATGACACTCAACTTATCCTCTCTTTCCCTCCCTCAGACACTCAAGTCTCCACTAGGATCTCTGCATGTCTGGCAGATATCTTATCTTGGATGACAGCTCATCAACTAAAACTCAACCCTAGCAGAACTGAGCTGCTTTTCATCCCAGCTGATCCATCCCTAGACCAGGATCTTGTGATATCTCTGGACAACTTGCTGACCTGTCCTTCGGTCCCTGCACGCAACCTGGGGGTTACCATAAACAATCACCTGTCCTTTTCCTCACATATTGCTAATCTTTCCCACTCATGTCAATTTCTCCTCTTCACTATCAGAAGGATTTGTTCAGTTCTTTCCACACAGGCCACTGAGAAACATATTCAATCCTTTTTCATCTCATGCCTCGACTACAATATCTCGCTTCTAGTAGGCCTGCAGCTGAGTGCCAGTCATCGTCGGCACCTGATCCAGAATGCAGCTGCTCAACTCGTTTTCAACCTTCCCAAGTTCTCCTACACCACTCCATTGTTACGCTCCCTCCACTGGCTTCCTGTGGCTGCCCGCATCAAATTGAAAACACTGATGCTCACCTACAAAGCCAAAAATGGTCTAGCACCCTCCTACCTAAAAGATCTCATCACACCCTGCACTCCACCACGCCCCCTCCAATCTTTCAGCGCTGCTTGACTGGTCCCACCATCTCTCAAGGCACAAGGCTTTTCTCTGACTCCCCCTAAATGTCCAAAAAAATGAGTCATTGGGTGTCTTCAAATGACGTCTAAAGACATACCTCTTTCAGATGTACTTGGATTAGTACTTCCACTACTATACTCTTTAAAAAAATCCTGTATTTCCTCGACAGAGTCTGAGACAGATAGTATTTTTTAGCCTGGATTTTATTGAACCAGTATCCAAAAGCATTCACTAATGGAGTTTTTAAGCACTTATGTAAATTGCTCTGGCTAAGGGTGTCTGTGAAATGCTATAAACGTAAATGAATGTTTTTCCTTCTGCTGTCAAAAAAAATCATGTCTGCAAATTACCTGTAGTGGGAGATTGTGGGTGTAAGTATTTGTCCTGTGATGGACTGGGGTTCACTGCCATGTGTGCGGATAATGACTATTAAGCTGAAAGATTATGGATAACAGATGGGCAAGAGTCTCTTGAACACAGATAATAGTTGCTTAGTTGACATTTTAATCCAGAACAAACTATCATTTTCCAGTAACACAGAAAATGATGCCCTTACCTCCTACACTGATACCTGTCATAGGATACAGACCTGTGGTTTTAATGTCTCTATGCAACCCCGGCACCCACTCAAAGCCTACCACAGAGTTTCTGCAGGGAATTCTCCGAGTAGGTCTCCCGGTCACAGCCCTTGCCAATATGGCTGGTCTGCAGCTCCACAGTGGCCCGCACTGAGGACACCGGCTCATCGCACGTGTCCAAGTGCATCTTGGGAAACAGCTGCTTGCTGCCAGTTCCTGGCTCATAGTCCACTCGTTTGTTCCAGCCTGGCAGAGACACAGATATACTTAGACAGGTAAGGTGATACACTGAAGGAAAATAGCAAGATGTTAAAACCTGGTTTTATTTATTTATTTGGTATACATTTATAGCAAGAAACGCATGACGAGACTACAATTCATACAAGAAAGCAGTGTTTTTCCTCATAATTATTCAGTCATTATGTTACAGTGCAATTCCAGTAGATGGAATTTTAGCCTGAAAAGCTGTCATCACACATTGGCAGGGGGGCAGATGAACTGCACCCGTTACATTTGGCACAATTTTCTTTCTGTTACTCACACCTATACAAGCGCACTGCTGTTTACCTATCTCTCCACCGGCTGAGCTTCCCCTGTCGAGAGGAGGAGGTTTGTGAACGTCAGGCAAGCTAAGGCCAATGCTGCGTGGATTTCTCCACTTCGCCAGGACAACCTCATGAATGTTAACACTAGAACAAATGACAGTGCTGGGAGGTGAACCCCTCAGATCGGCAGGTACGTGACATGCTACTGCTGTTCCAGAAAAGATAATCTGAAGCTGCACAAAAAAATGTCACTGCTGGAACATGGAATGCGTCACAGAAAGCAGATTAAACCCCCGAGATGAAAATCACTTCCTGATGTGTAAGCTTGTTTCAGGGAGGAATTCAAGACACCAGTATTTTCAAATACCAGAAAGAGGTTAATCTGTAAGTGAAAAGCCCTCAACCATGTGAAACATGTCAAAAATCAAATGTTGTTTGGAAGTGTGCAGTACCATGGAATATCATTGTCAATGCTCAATCTCTGTATTGGGCAGGAATAAATAGTCTGGATGGAATATACAGGAATTGAGTGTTTTCAGACTGATAAAGACTAATAAATTCACTAAACATACACAATATGGACAAAAGTAATGTAATGTAATGTAAAATGTATTTCATTAAAACAGCCGGAGCATTCCAAAGTGCAGTACAAAAATGTGCACACGTAAGACAGCCACAAAGATAGCACAAAGATAAAGCACTAATATGATTGCACAAATAAAGTTAGGCACATAAGATAGCACAAAACAATATAGCCAAAACCTAACGAGACAAATAAAAGCAACAATAAAACTACCCATGATTAAAGTTGAAAGCCAGTCTATAAAAATAGGTTTTTAACTTTGATTTAAAAGATGATATGGAAGAGGTGGACCTAAGTATTGGGACACCTGGTCATTACACCTGCAGGAACTTTTATGACATCCCATTCTAAATCCACAGGCATCGATATGGAGTTGGTCCCCCCCCCCCCGCTTGAAATACATGATGGTGTGACAATTCGTTAATTCGTTGTTCGTCGTTAATGTTCATCAGTTTGTAACTAACACTTAATTTGTGGTTAATTGGATCCAGTGGGTAGGTGGCATTTTTTCGATCGCCTCCAGTAAAGTGTTACCAATTACTCCATATCTCAAGGATGGGCTAAGTCACCCATACCCTGCAGTGTCATTCCCAACTCCAACGTAACCTTCTGCACGCACCACATTTCCAAGGCTTCGTGGCCCTCTGTGCCATTACTAACCTATGTACGTACATGATAGCTTAAGTACCACTAGTGTTACCAATGACTCATGACCTGGCTCCTTGATCTTGTCTAGTGCTTTAAACCCATTATTTAAAAAGTGGTAAAATCTGTTAACCTAATTCTGTGTGGGAAGAAATAGACTGTCAGAAAAAAAGGGTACAGCCCTGGTATAGTTTTGTTCCCCAAGGTACAACATTAATGCACTCCTAGTGGTGCAAAAATTGCTCAGTGACCAGTTCAGCACCTTTAACGGTACATTTACCTACAGCTACGGCATAATTGGCAGACCCTTGTGGGTACAGCTCCAAATGACAAGTAATTGTACCCTCAAAGGTACAAATGGGTTCTTTCTGACACAATCTATTTATTTGTTTCCACCTTATAATCTCATCATCTTTATAATAGCTAAAAATACTTCTGCATCTCTCCCTCATCATGGCAGATACACGGCTCTTCGCTTTGAGGAGTGGGCTGTGTGTACCCTCAGGCCTGTCTTGACGTGCCCAGAAAAGAGAGAAAATTAGCAAAATAATAACGATTAGTCAGCTCCAGGGAAATCACATGGCTTGAGGCGGGATAAGGAAAGTGCGAAAAGCCAAAGCCCGCCAGCCCCCATAAAGGCAAGTACGACGGGGATGCCCCGTGGCAGGACACAACAAAGCATCGGGGACAAGTGTGCAGCTTCGCGGTTATTTAAGGGGAATAATGTTCCCCTGCTCTGGGAATGGAACAATGAAAGCAGCCATGCTAATACAGGCAGGATTACGTGCATGGAATGTGAGTAAGGAGAGCTATCAAGCCTTATTATCATGTTGTGTTTAGGCCTTGCTTATTACCCAGTATCCTTTGCAAACAATATGAAAATTGCACCTAGACCCCTTTGCAAACTGTAGCGTTTCGTAACTGAGCCATAGACCTTTTCACCTAATGGGGCCAGACACTCCGTCCTACCCATCTCAAGACACACACAGACTTGTACAAAGACTGAAGCGGCCTACCGTGCCAGAAAATCAAGTCACGAGCATTTTGTCTAATAATGAGGACAACATGGGTCAAACAGGACCTGAAGTTACGACGTACCTTGCCAGCCGGGTTTGCAGGCAGGTTTAACGTCAATGCGTACGAGTGCACTCTCTCGCGCCCTCTGCTGGCCACAGTCGAACGCCGTCACCATGATTTTGTAGCGCCTCTGCTTGTCATAGCTCAGCCGCTCCGTGTTCCTGATGTTGCCTGAAAGAGATGAGAACATGTTAAGGTCATTCAAGGGTAGCAGTAGCTTAGCCCCATGCCTTGGTTGGCAAGCAGCTGAAAATATTAAAAACTTCTTTTTCCGTTAATTCCTTTAAATGTTCAATTTCATGCATGTGGAAAGACAATTAGCCGATATAAATTGAGGTTTTGCTCTGAGGGAAATTGTCGCATTCTGTGCGTAAACTCAAAACTTATTTTTCTGGGTTCTGTAATCATTTGTCTTGTCTAGACAGAGCTGGTTAATTAGTTGTACGGGTTGTGCTTGGCTTGAGTGGGACAGAAACTGTTTTTATTTAGATAAAAAATCCAGCTCTCAGAATTGTACACCCAAATTTCCGTGGTCTTTTTAGCCTGGAAAAGGTGCTATTGCCAAAGAAGTTAAACACTCGAGTTGCTCCTTATCTCTAAGCTCCTCTTTCAAATTAAATTCCTGAATTGTCGATATGTTTCCCCAGGACTCAGCACCGCCATGCCAAACTCCAGCCCTATTGTTCTCGTACAAACCTCCCACAATCCCTTTCTGCCGTTCGCAGCTGGCTGTTCTGAGTCTCCCTGTGTGTCAGACACAGTCCTTCTGGCTGAGGGCTGTGTTTAGTAAGCGCAGTGTGCTGGTGTTATCTGTCCAAGCTTTGACAATGAGGAACATGAGACAGTATATGTCCTGCAGCCCATGTGGCTTAAGCCCAGATATTTACTAGTATGGGTGTTGAGGCTGACAAGTATTTTTTTTAACTATTTGAGGCATATATTCTAAGAGCTGTATATTTCAGTACTGCGTAAGAATATTTTGCCTGATGGTTTCAGTGGTGGAAAATAAGAAAGCACTATCACTTAAGTAAATTTTTCACATGTCTGTACTTTAGTAGACACTATTGACTTTTACTGTACTACATCTTACAGTAAGTACTTACGCTTTCTACTCTACTAGATTTCTACTTGGTGTCGCACTAAATTTTCTCGTCAAAGTAAAGCCCAGCGACTTGAAGCAGGAAGTAGGGTTCCGAGGTTTCGAATCCTGTCAGCTCTTCGTAACTTTAAGAAAAGCGAGTCGAAAAGCATATAGGGTCTCCCGTCTTTTTTCCGGTTGGAGAGATTGATTGCTTTGCAGTTTGTACGGCATGAAACACTTTTTGATTCATTCTGAAAAGCGGCTCTGGAAATGGCAAGAAGTGACCCTCTATCCGGGTTATTATTCCATACCCCAACTTCCTGATGAATCATGAACAGCATGTTGATAATGTCATGACCAAAGTGTTAAAATCTTTGCGATATGACCGAAATCTCATATCCTGATAATGATACATATCACAATATAACACCATTTATGTAAATTTAATGAATTAATGGTTTATATAAAATGACCGCATGGAAAAACCTATTTCTTATTACATTCTGAATTATTTATTCGGCAAACAAAAGCTACTTACTGATAGTTCATTATTTCTTTCTTTCCATTTCAACCCCATGTAACAAAATATATTAATGTATATAATATAAAATGGTAAATAGAAAAGTGTGAACTGCTGGAGCATGCGTGGTGAGTTCAGACTGCGCTGTGAAGTGTATGGCGTGTAATAGTGTGCACATGAAAGCTGATACTCCTGTGGTTGCATATCAGACTGGGGCCTTCATGCAAATTTCCTGCTTGCATCCGTGTCGTGAATAAGAGTGTGATTTGCAACACAATAAAATAAACAACAGATATAATATGAGACTATAGATGTCTTTCTGTCATGACAGGAGATATATCGTAATATCACACAGCCCTATACACATGTATCAGTGGCAGAACTACTGCGGAACTGTGTGGCTGAAGGCATGTGCTCAGCTAAGATGTGCTTATCAATTAATCAATTAATCATCGTAGCTGGTTAATTAGGTAAACCTACTTTTAATTAACATTCCTCAGTAATAACTCAGTTACTACTGAAGTACAAATCATGAACATATTTGCTACTTGAAATAAAAGATGTCATGATTCATTAACGATGAACTATCAGTATTTGACTTATCTTGTTCGTTACTTGTTTCTTCAGTAGTTCACAAAGATGATCAGAATTAACAGATAGTTAATAGTAACAAGTATAGCAACACCCTTGGATAAGAGATGCATCATGATTCATTAATAATGAATAAATATGAGATCAGTATGTAACTAAGACTTAGGTTGTGGTTAATTGATACAGAAGTAATAGCATAATACTATATTATTTGTGCTCCAATAAATAGAGCGTTACCAGATTAAAGATGATTATGGTAACGCTTTACTTGAGGGGACACAAATAATGCAGTAATACATGCTTAGTAAATGCATTAATTAACCATTAACTATGCATTACTTCATCATTAATTAATGATGACGATTCATGTATTCTTTGCAGGAACTTCATTAGTTAGTTCATTAGTTACTCATGAACTAATTCATGTTCATGATTAGTACTTCAGTAGTCAATGAGATACTACTACGATTTGTGGCCCCTCAAGTAAAGTATTACCGATGATTATAGATGCTTTGTACTGCACTACGAAGGTATATATAGTGCATTTCAGATGAAAGCTTCATAAATCATTTATAACGCATTATAAACATGGCTATAATGTGTAATGCCTTTTTATAAATATAGTCATGTTCTTAATGCTTTATGAATGTATTATAATGTGTTTTGAATGTGTTCATAGATTCTGATAGACATGGCATTCATGTCTATTCTAACAATTATCTTAGTGGTGAAGTTTGAATTCTTAGTATCCGCAAGAAGGAATCAGGGAATATTAGGCAATCTTTGGTTGTTTGCTGTTCTCAGCAATTCAATGACAATAAAGTCGTTTTTTATCCTATCTTAAGTAGGAGCAGCTGTAGGTGGTCCGTCAGCCTGAGTACCTGATCACCGTGGGGATTTTATCGCTTCATTACTTCAGTCTTGAAGAGTGTTTTGAGTAAATAATTTTCCATCCAATTGGGCTGACTCTTATGTTCACCTCCAAACCTGCCAGGACCTCTCCTTCCCACTTACTGAACTATGCAATTGCCTTCATATTTTCCGTTGTAAAGCCACTTTAGCCAAAGGCCTGTTGTACTTAGCATCCTAATCACCATTCCATGGATAACCACACAGGACAGCTCTTCAGAAGAAAGCACCCTTGAGAAGCTCATTTGTAAGTAGCTTTGGCTCTGATTATGAAGACAGCAGTCACACAATCAAAGTGTCCCCTGAATGTGAGTAAGGGGTAGCGAGCCAATCTCCAAATTATAAAAATGACCAAATCAGATGAAAATTGGCCTGGATATAAAATGGATCTCATATTATTTTACAGCTGCTACATGAGGCATGGATGGTCCATCAAGAGTCCATAATGGTTGATGGTTGGCCTGAATTTTATGTGCAGAAAAATGACATGCTTCTGAGTGGTAATTATCTAACCCTGAGCAACAATCAGAGATGGTACAGCCTCCAATGACAGTTTAACCTATGAGTAACTGATCATTTAGCCAATATGAACGTAAGAATAAGACAACCATGTCCTACAATCTTAGTTGGACAGTTAATATTTATAATACTATTGAACTACCAAGACTATTAAAAGCTGTTAGACTCATACTGTTTCTTGTTTTGACAGTTAACACTCAATTTGCAGGTTGACACATGGTAGATATATGCTTCACACAACTCTTATTTCTGTAGAGATGAAAGTCTTGGATTTGAATATGTTGATTGGTCAGAGACATTTTTAGATGTTGGCTTTTGGGAAAACAAGTAGTCTGGAGAGGGACCGGTTAATGGTCTGAGAATGGACAAGACCATGCCCACACCTAGGGGCAGAATCACGTAAAGCTCACCATTGCGGTCAATGGCGAAGGGGGTTCCTGGAGTGATGATGTCATAGTTGCAGATCTGGCTGTACTGCGGCGAGCAGTCGTGGTCCGTGGCTTCCACCTGCAGGATGCTGTCGTAAATCTTCCCCTCAGTCAGTGCCGCGTGGTACACCGGTTCGCCGAACACAGGAGGGAACTCGTTGACGTCGTCCACTTGGATGTGCACTGTGGCCCTGGAGGAGAACAGCGGGAGGCGATAGGTGTGACATCTCTCACTACACAGGTGGTGATAAACTCACTCGACCATCTCTCTTACATCCCTTTCACACACAACGCCAGCATTAAACTCCCCTGAGCATCATTGCATATAACCAGTCCAGCAGTCCATCTATATGCTGAATCGTTTAAAAGTGAGCAAGACAAATGCACACTGTGGGTTCTGCGCTCTGCGGCACGCTCACTCACTTGTGGGACTTCTTCCTGCTGGCCGTGCTCTCCCCAGTACCGCAGTCATAGGCCTGGATGGAAAAGCTGTACTCTCTCCTCGTCTCACAGTCCACGGGACCCCGGGCCCGCAGTACCCCCTCGCCGGATGTCTGGTTCAGCACCACAGCCTCAAATGGGATATCCTGCCCAAGGATCCTGAATGCGCAGATCTCTCCTGTAAAGAAACACAACAGTGGTCTACAAAAGTCTATCCTCTAACCGGAGGCAGAACGTTTAGGTTCAGAAAGTAAAAATCCATAAGATTTTGTTTCAACCAACCACTTAAGTATAAAGATTCTCAGTAACATAGGACTCAAGTGGTTGGTTGAAACAAAATATTAGTCTGGATTTCTACTTTCTGAACCTGAAATGTTAACCTCTGCCTGTAACACAGGGGAGTGTCCTACGATAGGGAAAAAGTCATTGGACGGGTTACTTCATCCATGTATAACCCATCTCTGCCGATATATTAGACTCTTACATTTATCTCTTAGTGTCCCATACGGGCGACATACCCCAAACTCAGACCCCATCTGCAGGCCAATCACCCAGCTCGTTCCCCCATTTGCTAAAGCCCTGATGGCCGTGTTTAGCGTTTATTCCCTGTTCCGTCCTCCCATCCCATATCACGTGGCTCTGATCCAAACAGGTCTGACACCAGCTCATAACTCATCATCCAACTGTTGCCTAGCTGCGACGGCCGTCCTGATTCGCTGTAACAACATTTGGTTTGGACAAGGGTGGTTGACGTGATCATTACCATTGTAGAACATGCTGGTTCAATTTTAAGTGCTTAATTACTTCATAAGTATTTGTGTGTCAGTTAGATTTGTTTGCTACAAAAAGGTGTCTAGATTTATTTGTAGAACATAAAGGCTAATGCAGAAAAGACTGGGATGGCGCGGCTGGGCCCTGAGCCAATCTCAGGCAGTGCACAGGGCACACCGCAGGGGTCCTCACAGTTCAGGACGGCAGCCCATCGAAGATCACAAACCGTGGGAGATTGAGAAACACCAATTCAAGTAACTGCGGGAGGAAATCGCAGTACCCGGAGGAAATGATCAGGGACGTGGACAGAACAGGAAAATGGCACGCACACATTTGAAAAGCCTTTGCTGGAGGTGCCAATCAACAGTGCTGCACACTGAGTCTTTGTGCCACCCAGAATGCATTGCAATTTTACTGATTTAATTATGATGCAGATTACAAAGCACATTCTTCCCTATAATACCTCAGGAAAACTGTATCTTTGGCATACACGGTAAGCTATTATTTTTATGCTGGTGGTGAAATAAGTAAAAGGAAAATGGTAAAAGTTTCTGGAGATATTTGTGATTAATAATAATCTTAACTCTCCCATCTCAAAAGGGCTGTTTTTTTTCTTGCCAGAAGCATAGAATTAAATAGAATATTTACTCCTCTGATTCTGACTAACATTATGTGTGCGTGTAAAAAAGTGTTTTGTGTAAACGATTTGTAAACTGTGCCTGCCTAGGGGATGATCTGAGCAAAGCGTCCCACTAAAACTGAAGACAGTTTGTACATAAACACTTCTCTCCAGAAAACATCAGCAGAGCTCCAGTCAACACTGGGCTCCAGACAACTGTATTGATACCACACCAACAGCTTCAACACTGATAGCAGGTGGGACTGATGGCAAAAAAACTGGGTACCCGTCAAACCAGTAAACCATAATGGTTTATGGGTCATTAAAAGTTCATTATAACAGAATCAAACAACTCATATATCCATCCATCCATCCATCCATCCATCATTCATCCATCTATCCTCCATCCATCCATACATACATACATACATACATACATTCTCTAACTGTTTGGCTCAGGGCTGTAGGGTAAAATAACTCAGAAAAGCGTAAACTGAATTGTACTGACATGCCTTAAGCTCCGTGTAGGAGCAATGCGGACCTGCCTGTCTTCTGGAGAGCACAGATAAGCCACACACTCTGCTCCTCTGCATTCCCCTCCTCCAGGCTGCGTTCCCATCTCACCTGCCCCAAACATCTGGAAACACCTGGGAAAACAGTGATGCTGCCGCTGACAGCCACACAGCTGCTTCCCGCATACTGTTAAATCCATTTGAATCTCTATTATAAACTTCATTGGATGCAGAAGCTGACAGCTGAGAGCCGAAGCCTTTCCTGAAACATCCCTCTTTAACTTTCAGCATCTCTGTGCCTTTTATAGTGTAAAGTAGCAGATAGGGGAGAGACAGGTCTAGCTTATTAGAGACAGGAGTTTCAACAGCCCCCCCTACCCAGAATACCAATGGCATTCATTCAGTTGAAAACAAAATTTAATTATTTATCTGCCAAATTTGTAAGAGACCGGGCTTCTGTGCAGCCCCCCATACTTGTGGCGATACTGCCCTCCGGGGGGGCGCCCTGCAGTCGCGTTGCTGAGGCTGACGACGGCCCTCTCCGTTGCCGTGGTGAGTCATGGGTCATCCACCACCTGCAGATAATGTATTCATCCTCGGAATCCCGAGCCGCGCGTGAATCTCACGCTACATACGCAAGTGGCTTAAATGCCAGCCAGATATCAAGGCAACGGTCATATCTATTCCCAGCAGCACCTCCTTTCGATATTTATTAGGGTGCAGCATGGGGATTTGGGAAGTTGGAGAGCAATGTGGCTCCAGGAGAACCGGACCGGGGGCGTAAACCCGCCAGATAGGGAGTCCAATTTAGCCCCTGTTTGTTCCACCTGTCCCTACCGATGGCCGTCCCTCGCT
>JAODKM010000042.1:16534671-16549257 GCA_026780845.1 Petrocephalus sullivani
TTAGTATCGGGACTCGCACAACCGGTGTGTTAACCCCCCCCCCCCCCCCCCCCCCCCCGATCGGTAAGTGTTACTGCTGGCCCCCTGCGCTCTTGATCAGCATATTACTGATGTTCACTTTTACTTCACTGTCATTTCTCTTTTGGCTCCAAAAAATAGCTCGAATGGCCCACTTAGGGGCCCTCCAACCATGTCAGCCTAAGGCCCCCAGAGAAGTTTGTCCACCCCTGCTTCTCTCTGGACATGCCAGCTTTGCAAGCCAATTGCCCCTAGCTGCGCAGCGCTGACATGCTAACACTACACCCGGCTAAAGGCTTACTGTTCGCATAAGATAAGCCCAATAATTGCATGACTGCAGAGTGTTTAAGACTGTGGACTAGGGCCACAAACGAGGAACGTGCAAAGAGGGATTAGCGCAAAGAGTCTTCCTGCTTTTGGCATCTTGCCTGTAAAAAATCCAGTGGCACACGTCTTGTCTGGCTGCTCAATTTAGCAAAATGGCTCTCCTTTCAGCTAGTGCATTACCATTCCGGTGCAGAGGCAAATCGGCGTTAAAAGATGGAGAGATAGTGGCGGAGGCCGCCTCCGTAATAAAAGCATGCAAATAAGCACGGGGCTTTGTGCTGCCGGGAGCTGAAAGGGATCCAATCAATGGGCGCAAATCCCACTACAAAACGGGCGATTTGGGAGCGGGCCGGAGGTCCGCACAGGTGGGCCCAGGCAAAAAGGCTATTGATCGCCCCCCTAATGAGTCTCTGGCTTCTCCCGAATCGGCGTCTCCAAAGCGCCGTGGATTGGTACTTAACATCCCACTACAAGGAACTCCGCTGTGGTGTCAGGCGTCTTGACAAGTCAACAGGGCTGGACCCTGTGGGCCAGAAAGACTGGCAGACTTTACCATAGTCCTGCATGAGTTGTGAGACTTCAGGAGCCAGTATTTAATTCCAGTCTAGCCCTGCAAGTCAAGAGACCTTTACTGTCATACCACCCATATACAAGTAAACAATGGCACGTGATAATGCTCTCCTGGGGCCATGGCGCTGTCTCAAGTCAGGAGCTGATCAAGGGAGATATTCACAGTAGGTTAGTTCTCAGCAAGCTACACCTCTGTGCTTGTGAGTGGAAGGTCACTGGTGCAAGCTCCGCCCAGCCGCTCGCTGCTTCACAGCTTAACAAACCGCCCGCCCCAGGGTAACATGGGTACTGTAGCTGGCTGAGCCTGTCTCTCACCTACACGTTTGCCTTATGGGGAGCAAGATGGGGTACCTGAGTATCGCCATCACCATTATTACATCATACAAAAACACAGAGCAGTGCAGGACAAAGGAGGTAGGCCGAAGACTGTAAATACATGCCTGATGTATGCAAACAATGGTATTAAATGATAAAAAGGTAGATTCATTATCTCTGAAGCATCCCAGTATAGATTCACCACTCATGGCTGAACCAGTAAATTTCTGCACCTGGAATGGGTGTAAGTAGATTTGCCTTGAACCTGGCCTGATCGGCATGCGAAAGGTCCTTCACCCTAGCTTCTGATCCTGGGTCAGTTTGAAAAACCTACTTCCTGTTGGGGAAAGGGCAGGACAGCAATGGCCCAGTACAGGCAGCAGTAGAAGGGAGACTTTAAGTTAATTTTAAGTAAAGTTTGCCAGAGGGACTGGAGGCGGGATCTTTTGGGCTAGAGGTGCATCATCCATCATGGCTGGGTATGGACCAGATTCTGGAAGAGCCTGGAGGTTGGAGCCAGAGTGCATATTCATTTACAATGTGTAGGGTTTATTATTAATGTGTGCCACATATGCCCAGGTTTAATGGTATTCCCCCTAAACCCCTTAACTGCAGATACAAACTGCAAAAAAACATTTTACATCTCTTCACTTATTAAAGTTGCCCCACAAGGCCTTAATATCTTATAAGTCGGTTTGGGAAATTATTTTAAAGAGACACGAGGACTTGGATCTTCAAGGCATGGGGAAGACTGTTCCCTGCCGAAATGCTGAAATTTAATCACGCCACGTCTGGCAGGACATGCACTATATTTAAGGTATTAGGAATAATGCCCATCCATCCACACTCCAACTGCAGTATAGGGCTGGAGGGGGGGAATTATGCCTCACTGAAATTGTTCATTTGCAATTATTTAGAGAGCAAATGCTCAAAGATTGTGATGAAAATTCAAAGCAAAGGTTACCGTCCGGCACGTCACGCATCGTCTGTATTGAAGGGGAAGTACAGATTCACAGCATCCTTCCTTGACCTTGTTGAAACGCGATTTCTAACAGAGAAGGCCGAGCAGAACATCAGTAATGTAGCACTGTGAGTGGGATAAACCCATGGGGACGAGTGGATCCTGATTTCCCACGATGAAGGAGGAAACAGCACCACATCACCTACAGGCTAAGCATGACCTGCTCTCGCGCAAACGCACTACACAACTCAGGTCCCGTAGCACCCTCGGCAACCCCACGAGCAAGCCGGAACCTCAAAGTCAGCTTTTGCCACAAAAAAAAAAATGCACCAGTGGGACATGCATTTCGGAGTGAGTTTATGCCTCGTTCATTTGACGGCACCGAGATGGATCACCGTGAGCAAGTCAAACGGAAAAGCAAAACGCATCTCCAGCCCTCACACGTCAGGCCGCTCCCAGCCAACGTCATGACGCGTATTCAAGAGAACCCCCTTGGTAGGATCCACCGGGAGACTATGTGATGCACTGGTTGGTACTCGCTGTGTGTCGTTAACAGCTGAACAGTGTGGGAGCGGTGAGACTCGCAAGGAGACTGCCAATGAGATGCAGGCCAGCCCTTAGACTGCCCGCCTGGAACTGTCTGTGGCCTTCCCTGCCAGCCAGCAAGCTTTTAATCCGCCCATTTGGCACTTCGGCCAGTCCCGACCCTCTTCTTTTGGATGGAAAGTGTCCGACTTCCTAAGTACCAGCATGACAAGGATAAGCCCCCGCACTACACCTACACGGGCACTTCAATCCATTTGAGACGGTCATGTGAGCCCCCCCCCCCCCCAAAAAAAAAACGAACATGGATTTTATTGCAATTGCAGTTACTCAAATGCCAATTTCCTAATACCGCTCTCCTGAGTTCATCAGATACACCCACAGCCTAGATGCATAAATTACATAGACTCTATAATAAGAAGCCATTATGAGCAACTGAAAACAGAGGAAATTAAGCCCTCTCGGTGTGTTACGTGGAGTATGCTAGCATGTCAACAATTTAAGCCCCCGATAGTGGCAGCTGTTGTCAGATGCGGGTGAGAGACGAGAGGCCAGGCATGCTGCCAGCAGCTAACAGCATCTGTTGATTCAGGTATTGGAGACGTTAGTTACATTGAGTAAGCAGCACTCAATCAGTGGGTTTGTGAATATGTAAGGCTTTTAGTAAGCATTTTGGGGAATGGGACGCCCGTTTGGCCGGCCAGTAGGCATAAAAACCGAGATGCTCGATAAAAGAGACAGGGTCGTGGTCAGTTTTCTTGTTTTTTACGCCTCTTCCCCACACAGGATTCATTTTATTACGGGTGCGGAATGGTGCTGAGATAATGTTGTGCCCTGAAGCTAATCCTGGTTTCTCAAGGCTGGTCTGTAATCAATGTGTCTCTCAAAATGATGTTCCCAACAAGAATCAATCGAGATGGGCTGCCTCCGAACTTCGACATTTATGAATTCCAGGTAGGATAACATCAAAACACAAATACCATGCCCACTATAAATGGACGATTCACTTATCAGAATTGTGTTGCTTCCAATTACACAGGTCTGCAACCAAAAAACTGCATAGGATTTTTTGACTGTTTCTTATAGATTTTTACTCACTGAACCCGAGAAAAATATTTTAAAAATTCCATATCATCAGGTTTTCTTGCAAAACTTTTTAGTGTAATTAAGCGTACAATTTCCCTTTTTAAACTGAAATTTGGTATCATACTTTTGAGTCAAAAAGACCATATCCAATAATGATTTCTTACATTAATTCAATATTTCTGAGAGCGAGACTCAAGAAAAATACAAATAGAAAATGCGAGGAATTGAGGGGGGGTGGGTTTGGCACAGACAAAAAGAGTAAACGTAGTGTTAAATATATCATGAAGGAATAGTTTTTTGCTTCTTTTTTCAATTAAAAGAAAAATTATGCATAGTTAATTGTAATGAAATACTTATTTCTTTCATCGCTGTTGTGTTTTTTTAATGTAAACTCCTCATGTTTTGCAAAAAAACTGTGATGGAGGGAAATGGAGATCATTTTTGGATTCAGCACCCTAAAAAACAAAACAAAAAAAAAATTTCCAAAAATATCCCATGCAGCTGAAAAAAATTTTTTTGCAGACCAATGTTATCAAATATAACGATCTTCATTTGAGTACGGAGTATGACGAGAAGACGAGGGACACTAGAAGGTGATAACTCAGCTTGCAGGCAGCAGCTAACCAAGCTTTCTCACTGGACCCGCCATCATGATGTCTCCTAGCCACACTGAGCAAAGGCAAGGAGTGAATGATGCTGATCTTAGCTTGTTACTGCAGCCAGATGAGCTCATATTCTATGTCAAACCCTTGGGCCCAGGTGCAGCTCTCTGAATGACATAACCAGTAGCGGCTCAAATACGCGCGACGCGGCTTAACGTGAAAGCCTTGGGTCTGGCACCAAAGCTCGTTCTGTTGAGTGTCGAGGCATCTTCAGTCCAGGTTCCAGTTTTGCTGGGTTTTGTACAGAGACAAATAAATCACCCACCTTGGCCCAGCTTCTTCATACCAGGTAAAATTAGAGTGGTGGCACCTCATTAGCTGTGCTAAGGGATATTTGTAGAAGTTCTTCATCACACATAAAGACAAAGGCTGGTCCCTATCACTCGATCTTTCCTCCTGTTTTCTGTCTCTCTCAGCTTTTAGCTTTGCCCGTTAATGTTATCTCCGTGAGGAGCGTACCATTGCATCCTCTACCCAATATTAAGTCCCAGAGTTGACAACGAGGGAAACGGAGCTTAGCAATAGCAGTTGGGTGGCATAAATCACGCTGACGGCGAAGGCAGGAAGTGGAGGTGCTGCGTCAGCTGCGATCTGCGTGAGAAATGATAAAAGTAAACCGGTTTGCGGAGACTCGAGACGGAGATATTCGTGCCATGACTTTATTGAGAGATCCCCTCGCCAGCTAATGAGATTGCTCGCCTGTTAGCCCCGAGGGACTATCCCGTTTCTGTAAATAACCACTGCCCTCCTTAAGATCCCCGTGTCAGCAGAACTCATCCGTCTGAGATTTATCACAGCCACCGCGCCGGACGACGGGGCGGGATGGGACCGGTGCCGCCCCGCAGTCCTGTAGCAATCAGAGTGTTTTTAAGAGGTCTGTCTCCTCCATTCCCAAAAGTGGCAAAAGAGAGATTGATAGCAAAGGATGCTGCGTATAAGTCAAGACCACCAGGGATTCACTTGGAACAGTGTTGGGGAAGTTACTCAAAAATTACTCAATCCTTTATTGAGGTGGAAAGTTCAGGTCCAAAATGTACAGATCCAGACCATGGTTTTGTTTCAAACAACCAGTTGAGTTTAAAGAGTCACAGCCACAGATTACTCAATTGGTAGGTTGAAATGAAACCTTGGTCTGGATTTGTACTTTCTGGTACCTGAACTTGTCAGTAACAGATTATTTTTATGAGTAACTTCCCCAATACTTATTTGATGAGCAAACCGGAGTGTATGAATGACAACAATATCCATTATTTGTCTAAACTTTTTTGTATTTGTAGCATTTAGAGTCTCATTCGGAAGTCAAGAAAAAACTCCTGAGTAAAAAAATGTTTTTCTTAACGATATGCATCCATGGGGACCCTCCCCTGTGAGAAAGCAATGTAATAATGACCAATTATTTGAACTGGACACATTGATTTAGTATTTCTGTGGCCTTATTACCACTTAGGGGCACATTTCCCAAAAGCTCCTGTTAACAACTCGCGTAGTTTGAACCTTACAGTCTTATCAATTATGTAAGTTGCTAACATCGTTTTTGGGAAACATACCTCAAATGTACCAGTAAAGGGGTGGAGACATATAGTGTAGGAGTCAGTCTGGCAACAGGTTTAGCTCGTTAGTTCTACTGCTGTGGAAGAAAGATAAACACAGCTGATAGCTAGTGAGCCAAAACCGACGGAAGCCCACATCTCTGACCTACTGTGTCAGCAGCTGCAGAGCAGTCTTTGTTTTGCCTTGTTTACTTCTGCTGCTGATGGGAATTCTGGCAAAGTGGTGGACAGGCCAACCGTCTCTGCAACGTACCGCAGAGGTTCTTGACCTTTAACTATCGGTGTGCAGCATCCCCAGACATACTTTTCAGCAAAAGTCAGAGCCACGAGACTCCAGCACTACACTCCTACTTCCCCTCTACATTATAACCCTGCTGTGAGAAGTTCCATCCTATTAATATCTCACAACCTGGGGCATCTGAATTAATTGGCTAAGACGTTGATGTAACCACCAACCCACAAGACTCTGCTGGGTTGGCCTGATAGCAGACTAAGACCACATGCTACGCTGTAGCTGTAATAAGCTAACCGGCAAAATGTGCTGAGTTGCAATTATACCAGAAATGTTCAAATATGATTTTGAGACAGCGAAATGCATGCAGCCGAACCTTAGCAGCTGCGCAGCTGAATAGCAATCAGCTATACAGGGCTATCCTCAGACTTAGCCCTGGCTGCACTCAAACCATGCTTACATCTGTTAAACCTCGTTAATATGGTCAGGTTAGGTTTTCAAATACATATTGTGGCATTTCCTGCTACGCCATCTGTGGTCGGAATGCTGTTGTCACTGCTAGAGGTTTAAATGTGAGGAAACTGCTTATTTGTGTAGAATTTCCTTCACATTGTGCTTACATTAAGCATTAGCCGGAAATTTCTTTTTGCAGTTACAGTACCTCATGACGTACTTGTGCTAAACTGCATCTCAGCCTGAGATTCCACAACCCTAACTGCACGAGCAATAACTGAAAATTTGATTTATTTTTACATATTCTGAATCTATAATGTCCTGCTGTATAATGCACAAAGACTTTTTGCATCGGTAGTCTGTATTTGAAAACGTGCTTTGGCTCAGATTTATTTTCATGCAATTCTGTCATTCCTGACTATAGGAGAGCAGCTTTCCCAGAGCGATACAGATTCGCCATCCTGACATGAGAGCCCGGACGTGCCCTGATCTGGCTCAGCACGGCAGGGCATCATACCACTGTACCGTGGTGCATCTTTGGCCTTATACTCATGTCTGCCATCGCTGCCGTTTCGAAATATAAAACCTTAAATATGTAAGAGGCCATTTTCCCGAGGCTACGAAAAGCCACAATAACGTCTGATTTTGGAGAAGAAGGAAAAAAAAAATGAACGGCCATCTATCGTAAGCTGTCAGGGAGGAAATTAATTTTAGCTCCTTTCATTCAATGGCGTGTGGAACATAACCTGCGGCTAAGGTTTCTCGTCTCCCTGAGAGTCTGATTGAGTAAGAAATCACTTCCTCTAATTACAGAGAACATTATCTTATACCAAGTTTATCAGTCCAAGGTTCTGAGTCCATTATTACAACACGCGTTAGTGCAGAAACGGTGTATCAGTCTGACACGCATTTGTACGCTGAGAAAGAGTGTATACAGAATGTTCGTTGCAGAGGCTGCTTTAAGGGCTGATGGGATACGTCAGTCAGACAATCGGAAAGCTGGTATCGCAGCCGTGGCTAGTGCTCATTGGCCTTGGAGTGCGTCAATACCACTCTGTCCTTAGGAGAATTGAAGCCACACCTATTTTCCAATAAAAGAATTTATCACACATCTGGCTGTCTTGTCATTCCTGGCTGGATCTCACTGTGGCTGAGTCGTTAAACAGATCAGAGTGAGGACCTGGTGGGCTTGACTGTGTCACTGATGTCTGGCACTGCGCCTCAGGTAGAAGCCACATGGCTGTGCACTCTCTGGCTATACATAAGGTCAACCCCCCCCCCCACATTGGGAGAGGGGCCAGAGCACAGCCTTGCATCCCAGCTAATGATGGGGAGGGTAGCGATATAGATCAAGTCAGACAGCAGGGTCATCAGGCTTGTGGTGGCAAGGTTGGGCTTTAATCCACACATCGGGAATCGCCAGAATCCATCGTCGCTGCTGCACCCAACCAATCAGCATCAACCCACTCCATCACCCTATAGAGCCCCTCAACGGCATATCACGAGATTAATAGTCAGGGCACAGTCTCATCCACTGCCCCCTGGGGGGGCCTCCCCTCCGGCGCCGTACTCACCTGCGAAGGACTCTGGCGCATCCTTGTCCAAAGCCACAAGAGGAGGGTCCAGGAGGACGGTGTCCAGGTTCTCCACTATGACCCCGTGGTATGACGTCTCGATCCATGGCTTGTGTTTGTTCACTGCGGACACAAGGCGGGCAGTATATGAGCCAAAATATAAAAAATAATATTTTTTACATTTTGTCAATTTCATTATTAGTACCTATTGCATATTGCATTTGATTTCAGATGTTTCGTAAGCATAATGGAATTAATAATAGGTTGTATTCCATTTTGGAAGCAAAAAGCTTTTTTACTGTCTTCCGTAACCTTATCACCTGATTCTGTATACCTGATGATGCCAAGGAGACTAAACGACAACATTCATCAGGATCTGGTCTTGTGGATAGCTTGCATTTTAATTGGGGTGGGTGATAAAAAATTAACATTGGACACGGATATGGGTCAGAATCTAGCCTTTGACTGTGCGAGAAGTGGCTCAATCATACCCAAACTGAACTGGGATTTTGCCACTACAGGTACATTTAAGGGCCAAGAATCACCTGGGAGGTTCATTATGATGGGAAATAAGAAACAAAGGGCAAAAATAAGGTTTGACGACAGGTCTCTCTTCACAGTCATGAGCAGACAGCACGGTGGTGCTTGAAAACCTTGAAAATCTTGAATTATGAATTATAGCCCTAGCTCAGCTCAGACCTGCACTGTAAAAGGCAAGGGTCAGATTGAGATAAGTAAAAATTTAAAGTATAAAAAACATTATTGAATAATACTGGCCTCTGTGCACCAAGCCCACTGCCCCCATGGCCTTGCACATCCCTCTAGTGGTGATACAAAGAAATGCATGACAGGGCCACTGTGAGGGACGAGCAGAATGCACCCCACGAGTCACACGGGGGCTTTGGATGGGGACTGGCAGGAGCCCGCATTCCCTTTAATGTATTCCCGTCAGGTAAAACCACTGAGACGGCAGCGGGCAGTCAATTAAATAAAACACTAGGTCATTATTCCCAGCAAATGACAGAGCCATCATGCAGTTTACCACACTGTCACCTGAACAATTACCCCGGCACTCCACAATTACTGCTTCCCTACAGGTAGTCACATCTGCAATGGATTAATACTGCCCCTTGGGGAGCAGACTAATGATATGCTCGGAAACCAATTCTGCAATCACATCTCTTCATTCAGAACATAAATAATGAAATTCCTAAATCAACATCTGAGGGAGATGGTCTTCTGCAGAGGCGACCCCCAGGCCTCTGCATCCTTAATGAGCTCTGACACTCAGAAGGCAGTATCTCGTTCTGCGGCATGTTAGGTCAGGAAGGCTGCCGTGTCATGGCCGGGTCCCCGCATCACTGCTTCCAGGTCAAAGGTCAAACACCCCAGGAAGTGATTGCTGCTTTGGTGAAGTGGAAATGGATCAAAGGTGCACAAATTTGAGCAGTGTACATCTAAAAGTGGATGCATAATGATGGATGTGATGGAGGTTGGACCTGGAGGGAGGGGGTTACAGTGAAAAACTCCAATTTCTGCTAATCCACATCACTGCAAATGCCAACTATAGAAAACAAATATCATCCCATGCAAGGACAGGGAAAGCCCTGGTGTCTGCAGGGCAGGCAGAGCTGTGTAAATCTCTTCCAATCGTGATCTCCATCAGCAGTGCCTTCCCCTGGTAAGCTAATGATTGGGCAGATTCTCATTTTTACAGGATAACCACCTCCCCAATTAGCTAGTAGGGTACCCCCGGGGGCTGCTATTGGCTGTGTGTGCGACATCCATAGCTTGAACTCCCGCCACTGACTGGGTGAGAGGCGATGCCGTCGTCAGGCCGAGCTGCTGTTGCCGCGGGAGACGAGCCCCAGCTCTCTGCCACGGGCCGTTACGGATGCAGCTCTTAAAGGCTCTCCGGTGTTTCAATACGCTCAGCTATGTAGACTTCTCTCTCTCATTATGAACAAGGGCACCATGACTGTGGGAAAAATAAAAGCTAAAACAGCGTTCTCATTTCCCCGGGCACGGGACACTCGCAGACCTTGGTTTCTTTAAGAGAAAGGTCCGTTTGTCCCTGTTCATTTGTTACTGTCTGTGTCCTGGAATGTTCAGGGTTGTTCATTCCTCCATCACAGTCACTTGTTAGGAAAAATAAAATCCTATACCCCAGAAGCTAAACACTAAACCTACTAAACTATAATGTTAATAACAACCCTCTGCATTTTTCTTTCTGAAAAAAAATGCATATTCAATAATGTAAACAGGCTCCTGTTCCTAGTTCCTAGTTTAAAACATGAAAACGCCCTCTAACCGATGAATAGTTAATATTTTCAAATCTGCTACCTGAATACCTGAAATGGGTAACCGAGCGTTCATGCAGAATTTTAAAGCGTGTTGCTTGGAATTGTGCAATTAATCTTATTTGTGTTATCTAATGTTGTGTTTTTTGACTCGGCACAAAAAAACATAGAAAAGTAATAGTAAGAATATTTTTAAAATAAACAAAAACATCCCAACACAAAGGGACACTTCCTAGTCTGACTTTGCTATGTGTGGCTGGGTCAGCCACCCCTAGAAGATTCCACCAAGATCCGTACAGAAGTGATAAATAAATTATTTGCAAGAGCCAGCGAATTATGCCCCCCCCCCCCACCCCAGTTCCTGCAATGGGGACCGAGAGCTGACTGGCCGGTTATTAGAGCCCAGCCTGCATCCACTGCCTGGTACCATGAGGAGGAGAACAGGAGGCAACGAGCTTAGCCAGGGGTAAACAAAGGGCAGGAGGAGCAGAAGGGAGGAGCGAATCGAGGAGCGCGGCGGAGTAGGATGGGGCAGCGAAAAAGCCAACGCGGGAGCGTAAATGTGCCGATGGCGCAGAGGAGAAGGTGGGAGCAGATGGGAGTATATGGCAGTGGGAAGGAGGTCACCGCTGCCCACTCACGCACACGCAGTCACTCGCAGCCGTATGCTGCAGAGATGCAGACCGCGCAGACGTCACACATGTAAGCGCAAGCAGGAGGTTCTGCGAATGTTTGCCGTCTAACCATTAAAACCCTAATGGCTGAAGAGAGAATATCGCATCCCCAGGCAAATTAGCTTATCCATCCATCTTCTAGCAGCGTAGCCAGGACGGGGTTCGTGGGACGGCTCATGAATAAATTCACAAAAAAAAAACGATGGACTGCTTCTATGCTAACAATTAAGAATTGATTCTAGTCCAACAAAGCCTGGGTGTGTGTGCATTTGGTGCTGTGGCGTTCCATTGCACTGGAGCGGAGTGTAATTTAAACTAGAATCGCTTAAAGCTATGCGGGGAAACAGAACTTTAAATAGGCACTATTAAAAAACATCTGGTGTATGGCAACATTTTAACATTTCAAAAGGCGACTCACGAGAGAGCAGGCTGCAAACTGTTTAAGCGATGTTACTTGTCATTTAAAAACAACCAATATTAGCTCCTACTACTAAATGTTTATTATTCCTCAATGAGGGCATTTTTATTCTTCTATTGCTTAATATTTTGACTGTGATGAGAGTATCACCCTAGTCCGGATCTGTTATTCAATAATTTCAATGATTAAAAGTAATCAACAAATATGATCAAAACGATGTGGTTCAGGTAAAAAAAAAATGGGTTCCTGAAGATCAATATGAAATCGCAGTAGCGCCACCTTCCCAGTAGGGAAGAGCAGGGCTGGCAGGCATCCAAACACACCCAAGCACCTCATCTGCCTCTTCTTGATGGTAAGGAGCAGCGACTTTAATCCAAGTTTTTTCCAGGTCGTCGAACTCCTCGCCTTGTCAAAAGGGGTTAGCCTAGCAATGCTGCGGAGGAGCCCTAGACAATGGAGAGGAAAACTGACTAACCCTTCCCCACAACTGGCAGAGCGCCCGCAGAACCGCTCCCACTGACCCACTCCAAGAGCTTCCCTTAACAGCATTTATAAACAACTCCTTAGGTACTTAAACTCCTCCACTAGGGGTACAACCCAACCCTCTGAGGACACCGACCCTGCTGTGCTAGAGAGTTTTGTTCACATACCTCCGAATTAAGTTGTCAGTAGCTCTGGGCCCCGGTAGGACCTCCCTTGACTGATATGTCTGTGGTCAGAGTCCAAACAATTTCTAATGCAATGTGGCTTCCTACAGAGGTACAACAGCACTCAGCGTACCGAGACCGTGCCCGGGGAGCGAGCCCAGTGACTGGGCTCAGCCTGAAATGGCTTCATGGAGCCATCGTGTGGGTGAGGCGTGGGAGTCCAGTGTAATGCCAGCCAAGCAGTAGGCATGAGCTGTGTGGGTTTACATGGAGTAAATATAGTCAAATCAAAAATGACCAGTCGCTGGGTGGACCTAATAGTAAAGTAATATGGCTCAGAGTTCTAAAGCTCTTTGAATGGGAGGGTGAAATAAAAAGTCCAGCTTTACCCTATACCAGTGTCCCCACCCAGCTCCCAGCAGAAATGTGGACTGTCTGGCAGAAGCTGGGAGGGAGCAAAAATGTGGACTGTCTGGCAGGGATCTGGGAGGGAGCAAAAATGTGGACTGTCTGGCAGAAGCTTGAAGGGAGCAAAAATGTGGACTGTCTGGCAGCGAGCTCGGAGGGAGCAAAAATGTGGACTGTCTCGGGGGCCCCGAGGACCAGGTATAGACACTGCCCTAGACTAATGTGTCCTTCTGTTTGTCTCATTGAAAAAATGAAAGACCAGCAGCCAATCCACACCTTGGCGAACCTTCCTGTTGACCTTCCCTTGTCCCAAGACCCACGTCTGTCACGTTTTACCCCATGCGGGCAGAGAGATCTTGGCGGGATGACAGTGCCATCCGCGAGAGGCGGGACCGAGCTGTCCCAGCCACGCCCCCCAGCTGTTCTCACTTGGAAGTTGGCCTGTTGCTCTCCTCGTGCTCAGACTGAACAATCGAAAATATACAGTGTTTAAGGTGTTGAGCAAAACTGCACATTCATTGAGAGCCAAAATCTTTATTTGTTATGTGTACAATTATAAGCCAGTTTTGCATATTTTTGTGCAGACTGCTGTAATGTGAACAGAAATGTGTCAATTCACCCCTGATTTACAACTCGGGATAATTGTGGCTGCGTGCTTATTTACCTAACAACTATTAAATAAACAGGATGCTCAGTGTTCCAGAACAATCCATTCCAAGCTCGATTCTTTACACATCACATGGCAGCATGCAGAAGTCTTGCACGTATGCCCCAGCAAGTGAGCTTTAATAGCGTTTTTGCCTGAACGTGACTCACCTACATCTATACAGTATATGCAGTCCTATAGCAAGATATCAGCAGGATATAACTTACCTTTGGTACGACAAAATGCACATATCACAATGCCAGCTTGAATCAAAGATATTCTCAAAGTCTGTACTGTGTCGACTGAACGTGTTAAATGTCATCATTTGAACATCACTAGTCATTGATATATGAGTCATTCCAACCAAAAACTATAGCAGGGCTGGGGAACCTAATCGTCTGGATTTTTGGGATAACATCCCAATCAGCCAATGATAAGGCAACGGCCCTCAACTCCAGTCCTGGGGACCCACTTTTATTGGCTGATTGAGCGGTCATCCCAAAAACCCACATCCATGACGGACCTCCCCACTCCCAGATTCCCCAGATCCCCCACCCCTGTGCTATAGAAACCAAAAGCTCTGCGCATGGTTTACACAACACCCTTTAACTGCCAAAGGCAGACGGACGAATCAGAAGGACAATCGCTTGAATATATTCCTTGTTGCAGGATTAACTGTTGCCCCATTTTACATGAAAATGAGATCCTCTTCGGCTCTAGACCCTGTGTCTGACACCCGCCCCTGTAACCCCTCGAGGTATCACCCTAGCACGTTCCTCTCCAGCTCTGAAGGACAGCGGCACTCATGTTTTTCAAATGCCACTGGGTGAAATAAAAGCCGCCCACGCAAAGCGATGCTTTCCTTCGGCAGGGGGGAAATGTCAAGCCTCCGGAAGGCGAGGCGGGCTTGGGTGGACCTGTCTCGAGCACTCCACGAGCATCCGGAGCCAAATGGAAGGATCCACGCATATCTGGCCAGCCTCTAAGTGACATGCGCCGGAGACAAACCTTTTAATTAAGTTTGGGATGAGCATGTCCTCCAATCTCCTTGTGAAGCCCCCACTAGAGCCTTTCTCCGTCCTGACATTTAGGGGCCCCAGCTATGACGCAGGTCCTGGGGGGGGGGGGGGGGCCACGACAGGGGTGTGCTCGGGGTGGGGGAGGGGGGGGGGTTGGGGGGGGCTGGGGTCTTCACTATATAC
>JAODKM010000042.1:16552483-16570134 GCA_026780845.1 Petrocephalus sullivani
GAGGCTGTATACAAACAGTACTGTGCAATAGGAAGCGTGGAATATAGAGGCTGTATACAAACAGTACTGTGCAATAGTCTTGAGCAGCCAAGAAAATGTTTAAAGCTATTTTTCTCTGTAGCAAGTATAGACAGCTCTGGAAAAAATTAAGAGACCACAATATTTTTTATAAATCTGCATTGTTAAATCCTGGTTTAATCCTGGTTCTGCTGGCAGAGAGCTACACTGTGTGGCAGGGTGTATCCAGGCTCAAAGGTTTCTAAGAGATCAGCACACAATAACAAGGTGAAGCAGGAGACACTGGCAATGACCAGGAACCTGCCAGCTAGAGGGGGGAAGTGACTTTCTAGTGCCAGAGATGGCCGTAAGCTTGTCCAGCAGTGCCTCATGAATCGGAGGATGACATCAAGGGACCTTCATAAGGACTGGGAAACATTAGGTGGTGTGACATGCACAGCTAGGGCACAGTTACTATCGGGCTCCTAGAAGCAAGACTGTAGTTCCATAAAGCAAGGAAGGAGCCCTTCATTGAAGAGAAAGACTCTAGTTTGCAAAAAGACGTACATTTTACAGAGATGCATAACCATAAATTGAGAAATGAGTAAAACTAAAAATTATGCTGTGGTCTCTTAATTTTTTCCAGGGCTGTATCTGCTCAGAATGTAAAGCTAAATTTAACATTGGAATATATACAGTTGAACAGCAACAATATAAAAGTAACAAGAAATTCTTCAATTCGCCCAAAAGCTACTGACATCTTGCTCGATGGCTATATGAACACCACTTCAGTTCCCAGACCTCTCCTGAGGGATACCTTAGCTGTTCTGTGTCGTCATTAAATTTCACCAACAGCTCAACGAATCACCTAAATTATTTAAATAGATTGATGTGATATTGATTAGCCAAATATGGGTAACACTTTAGTTGAGGGGCCACAAATCATAGTAGTACCTCATTGACTACTGAAGTACTAATCATGAACATAAATTAGTTAATGATTAACTAATTAACTAATGAAGTTCCTGCAAAGAATACATGAATCGTCATCATTGATTAATGATGAAGTAACGCAGAGTTAATGGTTAATTAATGCATTTACTAAGCATGTATTACTACATTATTTGTGGCCCCTCAAGTAAAGTGTTACCCAATTATGTTATGTTTAAGGTCTGGTCAACAGATCCATGGGTATATTGGATGCTTACTGCAAATACGATGTCAGTAGCAGACAATAATAATGTCATAATAACAAACAAGAAGTAATCATAAACTCCAAAAGGCACACAACCTTCATTACCCACAATGGCGTGTACGCAGGGAAAGATAAACGGCTTTAATCCACAGAGAACTTTCATTTTCACACCCATTTGGGCGGGTTCGAAGAGGACCTTTCCGGCTCCCCCCCCCGCCCCCCGGCCTGCCAGAATCAGCCGCACCACCACAAATCCGCAACACCCGCACTGTGCGCAAATTTCTTTTATTATTTTCCATTATATGACAATTCAGAACTTTTCTATTCATTTCACGGAATATCAAAGCTTCTGTTCGGAGCGTGGGTATTACATTCTTTTCTGAATGTAATTTAAATAACTATAGCTCATTAAACAGTGGCATAGTGGTGCAGTGGTTAGCGCAATTGCCTCATACCTGTGGGACTAGGGTTCGAGTCTCTGACATGGCTGTGTGTGTGGAGGGTTTGCATGTTCTCCCTGTGGGGTCCCCCCCCCCCACCACATTCCAAAAACTCCAGAGAGGTTAATTGGAGTTACCATGCTGTGAATGGGGTGTGAGTGTACTCTGCGATAGCTTTGTGCCCCCTGTCCTGGGTTGTTCCCTGTCATGCACCCATAGTGTCTGGGATGGGCTCTAGACCACCTGCAATCCTACATAGGACAAGTGGTTACAGAAGATGGATGGATGGATGACTAACCCATTAAAAACCAAGTGACTAACATGCAGAATGTGGCAGTAATACATTAAATGTAATATAACAGATGCATTTCAACAATACTCCTGTAAAACCACTACTCTGCTTGGTTATAAATGTAACAAGGTTTCTACATCCTCACCGCAGCGCTGTAAACATGTATAGCGCTGGCTGCCCTTTACGGAGATAGAATATAGCAGGAGGTGAAGGTTTGCAGGATACATTTTTGGGAATGTGATGCTTTAAGACAGCCCATATTTTTTTTAACAGTAACATGGACTCCTCGTAGTTTTAAGTGGATCCCAGCCCACTGATCGAGTGCAGCGCTGGCATTCTGAGTAGCGTGAAAATGAATAAAGCTCTCATCAGCTCCCCACCTGGGCCGGGTAATCTATTAATATTTAATATTTTAAAGATCACAGCAGCCGACCAACACCTCCTCCAGTTCAAAGTGGCGCTACCATCAAAGCGAGATCAGGTTTGAAGCAATTTATAGACACGGTCAAAACTGGGAAGATGCCTGTCAATATAGCACAGAAAAGCAGAACCCATCCGTAAGTGACGTTAGCAGGAAGGCCTCTATTAGCATGAAGGATCTGCCTGATAGTTAAGTAGGTAAAATTAACTGTCACTGCTGAATGATGAGAGGCATGCTTAGAGAGCCAAAGGCACCCACTCGCGTAACGTGCCAGCCCGGGAGGCCACGTTTCCGTGGAGTCGGCTGGGGCCACTTAGAGTCGATCTGCACACGGCTTCGGAGAGTCATCTGGCGAATCCTGTTTAGTTACCTTCCTCGCTGCTGTCACGGTGCCGTGAGATTTCCATCCTGACATGCTTAAGGCTCAACTGATTTCAAAGGAAAATACATACAAACAGTGCTGATGAGGAGGACAGAGAGGGCAGAATGCAATGACTTTGCCTGAGGCCTCCTCGCATCCGCAACCTCGCCCACATCACCGGCTTCAGCAGTAAGAAATGAGTAGATACACAGGACCCCAAGATATCCAAGGTTACTCCACTGTAATGCCCTGGTGCCCCTGTGGGAAGCTGGGATTGTAAACATGCCCCGTGCCTTCGCAGCCACTCAGGACGTGCTGACAATTCATCACCTCCAGCCTCCAAAAGTCCTGTCATGCCTTTCAGTAGGAGGTGGCTGCCATTCTGTGATCGAAAATCTCAAGGGCTGTGCTTTGCAAAAGTGAGTGATCATCCGCCTGGCGACTCAACTGCCTCCAGTAATGATTGGCCAGTCATCTTGCATTGGGGCGAGAAGAGGAAGAGCGTGATTGGTGGAGACTGTCAAATAAAATGCCCTGTCATGCCCTGGGGCAAAATATTACTCTAGTGAGCACCATAACCAGATACGTCCCTGTCTTGCAATCAACAGCAGTTGTGTAGTTCAAGGATCATAAGGCATTTTTACAGCTGTAGGATGGGACTATTAAGTGTTATGATGCTCATTTTGTCTGAAAGTCTGAAATGTTTCTGTTTCTGTGCTTACTATGGTTATCTTCCATGTCCAGTAGTAACTGACACTAATAAAATAATCTTGCTGATGTATAATACTTATCCCCCCCAAAATAAGATTAGAAATTATGTAATCACTGGACATATTAGTCATATGATTTATTTCAGGTATGCTAAATCCCTGCAGGGCACTATTAGTGTCCATTCCGGCACAGTCTACACCCCCCCGCCACACACACACACACACACACACACTTTACACCCCCGGTCTCCTTGTGTCCTGCGAGGTTCCTCCTGTAGTCCAAACAGCCAGAGGTACGATGTCAGTAAATTACCCATAGAGTATGATTGTAATTGTGTGTATATGTCCCTTGTAATAGATCCAATTCCTGTCCTGGATGTACCCCCGCCTTCTGTCCTATGCTGCCTGGGATAGATTCCAGGATACCCAGACCAGAAAAAGCAGTTAGAAGATAAACGGATGGATATATTTGGTATTATACGTCATTAATTTAAGTAATTACAACAGTAATGATGTAAATGGGAGTAACCACATCTAAATGGACAATGAATGATGGTATTTCCCATCCATAATGCAGGTGCTGACCTGCGCTGACTTACAGAGGCCCTTAGTCTGCAGAACTGCAGAGCAGCGCTCGCACAGATCAGAGCTGGCTTCTGTCCTGAAAGATTTCCGCGCTCGGCCATCCAGGCGAGGAACCCGCATTAGGATGCGAGGCTCCATAATGAGACGAGTCAGGATCCTGTGACCCTGAACCTCAGACAGCCAAAAACAGCACTAAGAAAGCGTAAAATATACATCGCCCTAAAATCGCGCTTCTCACCTTAGGATCACAGTAGAAATCAATTATTGCTCATTGGTTGGCCTGGCTGCTACAGTACGTACAGCCAATCCAGAAGACAGCGATACCTAACGGCTAAATCCAATGTAATGCAGCAATCTCACAGAGTATGTTTAGGTAGAGTCGTGTTGCTGGAAACTAAATGCATTTCAGTGTACCCCCCCCCCCACCCCCATGGTTTTGTGTCCACCATATCCTGCTATATCCACTATATCCACTACAGGGGAGTGGCTGGGCTCCCCTGCAGCCCTGGGAATGAGGCACGGGACCCCCTACCTGGATGTTTTTGGAGAGTGGGAGGATTCCGGAGTACCTGGAGACAACCGACGCCACCATGGGGAGAAGATGCCTACCCCACCCACAGCTAGGTGAAGAACCGACCCCCCCCCAGTGCTGGACGCATTATGAACAGTGCTGCCATAGGCACAGGCTGATGTTTGCATCTGGGGGGGTGGGCCAAAAAACAATATATATATCTCGCCAGCTCATGTGTTAATAAACATATCTGATTCGTTTCCCAACTGCCATAGACTGAGTGAGCACTGCCCCCCACCCAACTGCCCCCTGGTCACCCTGCAAGCCCTTAATCCAGTGTTTCTGAAAAAAGTCATTGGAGACCCTCAGACTTTCCACATTTTTGCTCCCTCCACATTCCCTGGCAGTTGGGAGGGAGGAAAAACGTGAACCGCTTGGGGGTCCCCGCGGACCGCCTTCAGAAACACTGCCTTAATCCTAAACTCGCGGCGCCGTAACAAACACGGCACGCGTGCGGATCTCCTTACTGATCCTATTAGCGCGCAGCACACTGCAATTATAACTTCAGAATGTATGATACCAGGCGCATTTCCGCCTCGGCTTGGCTTTGCAAAGCCGCCGTTGCTAAGCCGTGAGCCCCGTAAGGAGGCTGAACGGTGACCTTGTATTAGACTTGCTAAATAGAGAAGCCGCCCAGTCGGTGGGGACACCCGGGGAGCCACAGTCGTGCCTGAGGATGGAATGTGGGCGTGCGTCTGGCAGGGGGAGGTCAGCTTCTAACCTCCAACCTTATGCTGCTGCTGCATAGATACTTCAGAGGAGACCCCAGTGAACCTTCCCTACCAGGATAACCAACAAACAATTTAGCATGTGGAGCGTGAATTTAGAAAGCTGAATTTTAATTGGATTTTATGTGCAATCTCTATTGGGTTAGTCACTGAAGGAGATTTTCAGAAAGAAAACGCAAGGGAGGTTCTTAACTAAGGACAGTGAAAACGAGTCATTTTTTAAGTAACTACACCACATATGTCGGTAAGCAGTTTATTTGCGTTTCATCAAGTTTTTAATTATACGACCGTGATGAAGAAGCAGTCTGCTCGTTATAATAAACCATCAGAGATAATTACTAGGGTCTTCCATGTTCTCCGCTCCCGGTTTCTGCTTTTGATTAAGAGAGAGAGCATTTTTATCTATTTTTAATCGTTCTCGCACCTGTGCAAGAATCCAGCATCAACAGGTCGGCGCGAGCTTATCCCCGGGGGGATCCCCAGCGCGCGCCGGGATCCCGTCCCCCGCCAATTCGCTCCGGCTGTTTTCCAACATTTTATCCTGCCGATCAGGGACGGGCCACCATCCCCGCCGCCGAACACGTATTGTTCAATGGGGAAAGCAAAACACTTCCTGATTTACATTTAATCGTAGACCGCGCGCACTCCGGACTCGCTCCAAATTGGATTCGCGTTCCTCGAGGTGTTAAATTGGTTTGCTCGAATTCATTTCACTCCGGCGGCTCTTTTCCCCCCACCGATCGACAACATGGTATGAACACGTACCATCCAGTTATAATGGATCTCCTAAACAAATTAAACTGAACAAATTAACCTGAGCAAATTAAACTACGGATTCTCTGTGGTCCTCTTCTTCTTTTTTGGTGTGTGGGGACTTCTTGATGTGGGGAAAGTGGTTTGACTATTCAATATCGGCGTTTCTCCCACCCTGGTTAATAACCCAGAAGAAACCGGTGGGGCATCCCTAATTAGCTTTTAATTGCTGCCTGTTTCCTTGCTTGGTGTTTTGGGGGTCATGTGCTGCCAGTAGTGAGAAATTAAGCCTGAGGTTTCCACGTTCATGGAGGTAACTCTGAGGCAACAACAGGGACAGTATATAAAACAGTAACATCCCAAATCTATAGCTAATCTTGCGACTCTCTCCCTCACAAATAAACTGCTCACATTCGCATCTTATTCTTACAGACACCCTAGTAAGTGCTCGAGTGTAATTAGAAAATTAAATTGTGAAAGGCATTCCCTAGATACTTAAAAAAAAAAAAACAAGAAAAGGATTATGGCTTGTTTTGAGAACGTTCATTATGTTTTATTAAATTGTTTTCAAGGTTTGCTTTTCCTAGTTAAAGTAAAATGAGTCCATCAAGTCCAGTGCTGTACATTTTTTCAAGGGATGGCCCAGTACGCTACATTGGAAGTTACACATCAAAAAGCCCACCCAACCAAAGGGTCCACTTTCACTACTCAGGTACAGTCTGTTCTGAAAGTGTAAGTACAGTCCCAAACTGAAGCAGGAATACCAAATGCAGTAGAGGCTACTCTCGAGCATGATTAGGTAATGCATCCTCAAATGGAAGGAAGTTATTACAATCCAAATATGCTCTGAGAAACAGACATTATTATTTTATGGCCAAAAGCTTTTTTTAGCATTGCTATGTTTTTAAATTACAATGACAGTCCATAACAAGCCAGCCGCACACATACATTTAGAGACACCCGTTCACCTAAACCTGTGTATCACTGGAATGTGCAATGAATCGGCAGTGCCCAGGGGAGACCTGTACAAACACGAGATTATGCAAACTGCACACACACCAAGCCCGGGCACACCCCTGGAGGCGTGCGGTCACTGTCCAGCTCTTCTGCAAATTTACCGCTTATTAAGACAAACATTATGCTGGATTTTAGTGAATGTACTCTGTTTAAAAGGCACTCTGCAGACTATGCTCGGCACCCTAACAACATCAGTAGGCTATTCCAGTTCAGAATACTTTATGTAGTCATCACTGGGAATTCCCAAAAATGGGAATGGGGTGGTGGGGGGGGGCTGTCCTGGGTATACAAACTCTTCTGTCTTTCCCCTTTTGCCCGCAAACTCAACGGCAGCCCCAGCAAACCTCGCCCTCCGCGTTCCCTCCCAGTGTGCCGACTAGTCGATCACTCGGGTGACCCTGAAGCGATGACGGCTCCAGATTATTTTTAAGGGAGGAAGGCGCATCCAAAGGGGGAAAATGAAGGCTGTCGTCAACTTCTTTCCACAAAGCGCACAAAATCGAGGACAGCGTATTTTCTTAAATCATACAACATATATATGGGTTTGGGGAAAATGGCATTCTATGATTGACATCACCGAGAGCCAATAAAAAAGGGGAAGGTAGGCACCTGGCCAATCCGGTTCTAGGGTAGGTGAGCTGTTGCCACACATGCAGACAGATTGCGATCAGGGGATAAGTAGACTGAAGGAGTAGAAACCTTTTTTACGCTAATCTCTGTACACAGGCTTTGGATGCCCTGTTAGCCTTGTTTTGTTTCCAGATAAAGGTGGTGTGCCAGGTGGGGCATTCTGGGAAAACTATTGCTCACAAGACATACACTCTACACACAGATGCACCCATGTATGCAACGCGTGTAGTCCTGCATACACAGATCACCGTAACTCTCTGAGCTGATCTTCACAGGCAGTGAACAACTACAAACAGGAGACCAACCACAGATGCAGGCAAGACAAAAAACCTTTTGATTTAGGACTGAGGGGCAGGGTATGGATCTTAGGAAGCCATAAGGTGAAATCCCATTAAGCACTCTCTGTGTGCCTAAATTGTCTTCCAGTACAAATAGAGTTCAGCTACCACCAAAAATTAATTTGACACAGTCACAAAGTAGACATTTACATTTAAATGAAATCCGAGGAAACTCCGGAGATTGGTCGTGGAGAAATCTGTATGACTTTATTGCGAAATCAGCCCGGCCCCTTCATTCCTGGCTGGCCCTGAGACTGTGTTTAATCTCATGCGACGAAAGGCAAAGCTGCCAGAAATCAGACAGGTCACCGTGGTGAAAATACGGACCGGCCCATCCATGCAGATCGTTGACGGTTCGGAGTGCGCTAAGTGCGCTCGTGAACAAGTGTGCGCACACTGGTACGCCCTCCAACCTCACGTAAGTGTCACAGCCCTACGTTGTGGTGATCCTGCACGTTTGGCGAATCTAACAGGTACTTAAAGGAGATCAGGCACAAGCCCAAGGCTGTACACATCGCACCTCGAAGCTCAGAAATTATGGACATTCCCTCCACTTCGTTCCTCGTAGCATCCTTAGCCGATGTGTTTGATTGTTCTTAGAAACAACAGTTTTTAAATTGTCTGATTTAAGTAGCGTAGTTCAAAGGCTTTAATGAGCTCAAAAGGAATATATATACACACTTTTATTTATTTAACAGGAACTGTTGTCCAAAGCAATTAGCGATCAGCCAGTCCCGGCAGCAGATTGGTTTAAGGGCCATGCTTAAGGGCCCGATGTTGGGGGTCAGTCTGCCGAACATGGGAATGGAACCGGTGACCCTGCGATCATAGGCACCAAATCCTAACCCACAGGGAACCTGGTGCAGCGTTTGTGTACCAGTGAGGCCACGCTAACTGATTTTAATTACCATCCGTGGACTTCGATCAGCTTGCAAGGCTACTTGCTCAACAGAAATGAAGTGCCAAGTGGGCGGTGAGCCCCTACGGAGCTGCACCTGAGCAGTACCTGCGATCGCGGGAAGCAGAGGAAGAGAGAATGCGCCAGTCAGATAGTGTGATCGTTAGCAGTACTGAAGCCTGCAAGAAGGCCATCTTGATTGGGTGGATGTTTGCTCCATTCCCACCTCTCCCCAGACTTCAGCAAGGAGATCCTGCAGCCTGAAGCCCTCTATCTGCCCAATGTGATCTGCTCTGTACCTCCGCAGTGCGGCCAGCAGCGCAGCAGCTATTTCTCAGCCTGTCAGCAGCTGATAAAAACTTCAGCCCCAACTGGAACGAAACCTCCGTTATGAATCCCAGCCCACACTCATGGCCAAATCTGTGTGGGTGCGCAGGTGTGTGGGTTTGTGGCAAATGGGCTTGGATCCAAGCGCTGACAAACGGCACAAGTGCCACTACAAGCAGAGGGTGACAGAGATGGAAGCCTAGCATCGCATTGTCCGTTAAGGAAAATGAGTCCTTCTGTCTTTTTTTTTTTATAAAAATGTAATTGATTATCAGTTAACAAATTGCCTTAATCTGGTCACCTGGTGGACAGGTTACTAAAAAAAATATATATATATATATATGGTTGAAACAGTCCCTGAATTCAGGGTTGCACTATTACATAAGCACAGGACAACACCATTCAGACCAAAAGTGCAGTCACCCTTGACCAAGCCCTTATTTGGTTGTTTACATGCATCTTGGTCCATTCCTCTGCCATTAAACTATTTCCAAGACAAAGGCATATGGCTGAAAGAGCTTCTCAATGGTTCAGAGGAAAAAAGGTTTTCCAGCTTGGGTGTGCATTTCGCACGTACGGCCGCAGCGTGCACATGCGTGTGTGCGGACTAGATAAATGGGCAGGCGAAGACTCGTCGTCATCGCCCGCCTCCAGAGTGCCTATGATTAAGCACTCTTTGTCCCACTCGCTTGTTTTATCTTCCGTCCTTTCATCTCGCACCCAGTAGAAAAACAAGAAAATTAATCTCAAAATGTGCATCCCGAAGACAATGGATGCGAAACATTCAAGTGGGGGGAGGAGGAAGACTTTACAGAAGAATTTAATTGAGTCTCCAGCTACACGGTGCTTTCTTTGTAAGGATAAAAAAAAGTTGTTTTCCATTTATTAAGATTGATGAAAATTTAAAAGACGAGCACGGTGCTAGGCGAGCTCCTTGCCAGCGATTTGCCAGACAGGCAGAGCGGGTGAAAAGTTAAGATGGGAATTTTTGCGAGACGCCGAAGGATGGTGGCTGTCTGGGGCGTGCCTTTGTTCTTGGTGACTGTACTGAGAACAAAGATGGAGCTTTTCGGAATTTTATCCTGAAGGGGATTTAACCTGTGGGATGTGTTTTGGGCTTTTCGTAGTGGTTACATTTATTTAGTGGATGTTTTGTCCAAAGTGATGTACCAATGAGAATCAGAGAGGAGAGTAGGCTAGGGTCCCTGGAGCAATTGGGGTTAAGGGCCTTGCTCAAGGGCCCAACATTGATATGATTTTCCGCCAGCTCCAGGATTTGAACTCACAACCTTCCGATGGGCACAGATCAGTAACCTAATAAGCTTGCCTCAAATCTCAAATCCGAATGCGGCTTAACATAAATCTGTAGCGAAAGAACCCCTCTTCCGAGATTCAGGAAGTACCAAAACAATTTATTTTGTGTGCAGAATCACAGGCAGGGCATACAAATGCGCAGGAATCCCAGAATCCCTCTGGTCATGCAGGTGATAAGAAACAAATGACAAAGAGATTGGACGGGAATTTCAGCCAATTAGATGGGAACGAGTAGAGATTTTGCGCACTGAAATATTTTACACTAGTGATGTTGTGTCACATAAATACACACTGAGTTACATAAAATACGTTGTCAGGGTAACTGGCTAAAATAAAACTCAGTTTTTGGGGATGGGGCACATTTGAAACTAATGGGCACAGAAACGCTAGTCACCTGCCTTGATGGCAACACGCAGTATAATGTGGTAGGAGGTCAGCTTCGGTAGGGTTTCAGCGCGGGTGGCATAATGCAGTGTCTTTGCCCCCCCAGCCCCCACCTCATTCACTCGATCTTTATATAAATTAAAGCCTTAGTATACCAGGTTTGATTAACTAACCTCAGGTAATACCTTTCTAATCCTGATATAATCATGGATATTAAAACCTCCCAAAATGCCAGTTCAGCCAATAAGGGGAAATCAAGAGTCTTTAATATATGAGAGAGCCACTCTGAGCTTGCCAGGTTTATTAAAGACAGAAGAGTAAAGGGCTGAATGACAGACATGTTTGAGCTGGACGGCTCCTGTGCTGCACAGAGCTGCGATGATTAATATGAGTTCACTCAGTTTAACTCATCTGAAAAGCAAAGTCCATTTCAAAATACACAACAGAATAACATGCGCATGGGAGGTTTACTTACACAAATGTGTTCTGAGGGCAAAACAAATATCTCAGAGAGATAACCAATCACATTGTAGAAGAAGCAGTTCAAATAAACCCGAGGAAGCAGGACCGAGACATATGATTGGTTGGTCTGACACCTGACACAAGCTCTGATTTGTTTTCTCTCTGAACCAGTCATTTTTCATTCTGCCCTCAGAGCATGTTTGTGTAAGTAAAACTTCCATGAGCAGGTAACGTCCCATCTGGGGTGTTCCTCGTGTTTGTCCAGGGGTACGCAGCAGATTCCGAATGGGCAGATACGGAAGACAGAGGACAATTACACCCATGTAAAGCGCCCTGGGACAACCCTGTTGTGAAGGGTGCTATATAAAAATAAACTGAATTGAATTGAATTGAATATGACTAATATGTTCAGTTTTCCTGTGGAACTGCCATTCAGGCATCTTAGCAACTTAGATATTTTCTTTTTATATTTTATCATTATTATTGATTATACATGAAAGTGCCCATATCTGGAAGGTTGTGGGTTCAAATCCTATGGCTACAGAATAATCATATACCCAGCTGTAATATTGCTCTGTCATGGAAGGGAGTCTCCTTTGGTGTGTAATCGTATCACTGGTGGCCCTTGAGTAAGGCCTTCAACCCCGAGAGTCCCCAAGAACACTATCTGACTCTGCTCTCTGACTCTCACCTGTACAGCACTTTTTATGTAAAAGCAGCCACAGTAAGTAACTGTAAAATAAAGTCATCCACCTCATAACCAGCTGACTACCGCATCCAGAGTCAAAGCAGACAGGCCATGATAAAACTTTACGATAAACTGGCCGATGATAAAAGTGTCTTATAAAACATGCTCATATCACAGCCGTGCATGTACACCTCTGTGTATGTACACCTCTGTGCATGTACACCTCTGTGCATGTACACCTCTGTGTATGTACACCTCTGTGCATGTACACCTCTGTGCATGTACACCTCTGTGCTTCAGTATTCAAGTGAGGAGTTTTATGCGTGTCTACCTACCAAAGAGCAGAGCTCTCACCTTGAGCCTTTACATATTCTCCTTTCACAAATGTTACGATTATGTGCGCCAAACGCCAGACAGAAGCAGCAAAACTCAAACCTTGATATGTAATACAACTGGGAAAAGGTTATTGTTTATTCAGTTCTAAAGGCACCTAAATACATTCACCCCATTCATCAATGTGGAAAGTTGCCGGCGTATCCCGTTTGAAGGCCCACGGCATCTCTCCATCACGCGGAAGATTGTTCACACATGCGGCTCAATCAGTCAAGCTGTCTGTGTGCCATTTCCGGGGTGCAGAATTCATCGTTAACATTTCCCAGCATGACACGTATATGGTGCGTGCAGTTTAATTGGTCGGAGAGCAGCGGTAGGTGGCTCTAGTTGGGAGTTATATAGTAAAGTGTGATAAACAGCTTGAGTCCCTGAGCCTGGGCCGTGCAATTTATTTGTTAAATGTTCTGCACTCACAGTACAATAGTGATCACCCGGGTGCTGAAACTACATTTGTTGTGGTGGGGGCTGACGCATCCACCAATGGACAGGGGCTAATAGTGGCATGTGTCACTGCACATACATTATTTATCAGCCGCGTCCCTGCTGATAGCTTATTCTGTGCTGCGGAAACTGGTCGAAGAAGGTCTACACCTGCCCCCCCGGTTACGAGCAGGTGGTCTCCGAGGCCACGGGTGAGGCGTGTGACGTGAGAACAGCGTGGTTAACAGAAGCCGTGACCGGTGCCATGTCACCCCCGCTGACCTGTCAGTGACAGCGACGCAAGGGTAGGAGCCTCGAGCCAATCAGGAGTTGCGACATTTAATGTCACGCTTCCTGGCCCCATCTGTATGTTTATTTGGACTTGTGTTTTATGTTTCAATTTCCCCGGGTTTATTCGCGCGTGTCACATTTACCGCTCGCTGATGCTTACGGCGCCGCGTCTAGCTGAGCAAATCGGGCGAAAGTTGACGTTTTTATTTCCTGTTTTTGGTGCAGTTACTTGTGATTTGCATAATAAACGAAGCCGAGTGGATCCGGCCCCCACCGCGTATTCCGTGCGCCCCCGTTATAGCAGTGGGGTCCTTTGTACGTAAGTTGCTGTCCTGTGTATTTGTGTATTTGGGTCAGAGTATTTGTGAAAAGCTGTAATTAGCATATATACTTGGGGGGGGGGGACTGTCTCGTATATTGCAGTTCATCGCAGCAGAAGAGTTAGAGTCAGTTCGCCGGAGTCGATGGGGAAGCGGATCTCGGACTGAGGGCTCTTAGTTGTGCAGAGAAGTACAGCCAAGACAATGAGCTTAAAACAGGGATTATATCTTCGGCAAATCAGCCGTCAGGATCGCTGTGCTTCAGCTTTGCGACTCAGGGGACCTTTGTCAGCTGGAATTTAAACGCCTATCAACGGCCGGAGCAAACGGCGAAGTCACAATGAGCGACGACGACCCGGCGGCTCTGTTGCTGGAACGGCCCGGGCGGTGAGGGCCGGGCAGTATATCGTCCCGAATGAGGCTCCGTGTGAGCGCCGTTCCCCGGGAGAGGGGCGGCTTCCACACAGAGCTGCTGGCTGTGCAAACTAGTACAATAGTGCACGACAAATCACTCGGGGAAGACGTTACACCTTTTTTGCGGGCCTTTTACCGGAGATAAGAGCCAAATCTGCTGCCCTCTGAAAGTCAGAGGGAGAAAATCTGGGCTGTTCTTCCCCCTTTTCTGCCTCTGGGCTGGTATCCGAAGGTACCATGGGGATGGAGGTTCAGAGCCAGACTGCCTGACTGCTGTCAGGATGCATTGGCCCACTGAATAACCCCAACCGGCTCCTTTTATCCAACAATAACGAAGGCCGAAAAAGGGTCATGGCCATACAAATGTCATGGGTACACAATTGCAGGCCAAAGGCTCAAACAGGTCCAGGAAAATCCAGGTCTTTGGGTGGATACGATGATGGAGAAAACTGAGAGAGCAATGGAGAGCCTAACCAGCATGCAGAGACCCTTCCCTACACCTCCGAACTGAAACGTACCAAAAAAACACCCTTTGTCAAGTACGGAACACACCCTCACCACTGCAAAGTTGGCCTTGCAAAGTTACAGCAGTGTTTCCCAGTCCGGTCCTCTGGGACCACCAGGCCATATTTTTGCTCCTTCCCAGCATGACCAAATTGGGAAACACTACATTACAGTGAAATGCACAGATTGCCTCCGTCACATCTATAGAATTTAGCTGGCGCTCTTATCCAGAGCGACTTACATTGCCCAATTACAGGGAATTACAGTCTCCCTGTAGCAACTTGGGGTTAAGAGTTTTACTCTGGGACCCACTGGTGGTGGAGGCACATGACGGAAGTAGAACAGCAAACTCTTGGTTCATGACCCAAACCACTATCCTCTGTTCCTACACCGGTGGACTGAGGAGCACTTGGTGATGCTTTTGGGGCAGCGTTTCCCACTCTGGTCCTCAGGGACCCCAAGCCAGTCCGCATTTCTGCTCCCTCACAACTCCCAGTAAATGTGGACCATCTGGCAGGAAGCTGGACCGTCTTAGGTCTCCCAAGGACCGAGTTGGGAACAAAGAAAGATACATATAAAAACATATACAAAAACGTAGACATACATACATATAGAAACATCATGCCTTTAGTCTGATATGAGATATGCACCCTTTCATTGCCCGACACATTTCACATTTGCATTTACGCATTAACCAGCAGCAGTCCAAAGGGATGCACATCTAGACATTACCTCCTAAGCAGACACGCACACACATATTCATGCCCCATCCTTCAGACGGAGGGCCCCGTGCTCCAGTTTTCCGAAGCTGGGCTCCGTCCCAAGCCTGCTGAGGGGTCACTTATACATTCAACACAGCTATAATCAGCAGATAAGGACACTCGACAAGGCTGATCTCAGCGACGCCCTCCGAGAAGAGTAAATACTCCTTTATCGCAGAAATATTACCGCAGCTGTCAGGATGATTTTTTGCTTCCTTCTGCACCATATTTAACAGGAGATGGGGTCACGGATAAGCCAGAGTGGGAAGGCCATGATAGCTCGCCTGCATAATCTGTGTTTTTGTACCAGGTGAGCCTACAGCTCCACTCCACGGGCGTCTGATGGTTCATATCTCAGCTACCTTACATTTTCCACAACTAGGCTGTGCAGCAGTGCTACTGGTCACAGAGAGAGCAGGAGGAGGCTAAAAGGTGACCTCTATCCCCATCTCAGTGCCATAAAGAGGGCCGCTGGGGCGCACAGGCCACGCTGTTACTTCTAACGCCGTCTTTGAGTCCTTTGCTCGGGAATAGGGGGCGTCTCGGGAGAAGGTTTGCGAAAACGGCAAAGATCACTCAAGCCCGGCGAACTGCGAGAAAGTGGCGTTCATTAAGATTTTATGAGACCCTGCTGCCAGTGTCTTGCTAACTCTGCTTCAGAAGAAGCAGAAACTGTGGACCTAAGAAGAATATGTGAAGCTGTTTCCTCCTACGCCCGCCCCATCCCCCCCGTCCCAGCGATGTGATGGAGCTCGATCCGTGAGTGCAAACCGAGAGTCTGTCATGTTCTCACCTTATCCGTTGGCCATCTGCTGCCCTCAGATCGCTGCGAGAGGCAGTGAGGGTCTGACTGACTGACAGCTGGAGCTCTGAGTTCTAAGTTCTGTCCCACTGCCTCCCCCTCCCCCCCTCGCCCTCCGGCCTATGGCCAGGCCAGTCCTAATTCCTGTGTCCTGCAGTGTGGCCTGCCACGGAAGCTACCGGAACACAGCCACCATCAGCATCTCCCTGCAGTATAGTCTGCCCCCCCCCACAACTCGCAATTACCTTTAATGGACAAACAGCCCCCTGAGCTCACCCCACAGATGAAAAACACAAAGGCCTGGGGGGGGCATCACGGTCGCAGAGTGATTTCAAAGGGGATTTCACAACCGCGGCGAGCCATCAGTAGCGAGGTGAATTCATCGAGCGGAGAGTCGTCCTCTGCCGCGGAGGACGGCGCGGTGGGGGGGGCGTTTCAGACCCACACGATATAGATCAGCATCTGCACTGCTTACCGCCGCACTGCATCACATCCACTGCATTTATGTCTTCAGAGCAAAATTAGCTAGCGTCCCTGGGACAATTGGGGTTAAGGGCTTTGCTCGAGGGTCCAATCACCGTGCCAGACACAGGATCTGAACCGACAACCGTCCAATCAGGGACCGCTAAAAGCTCATCACTAAGCAGTGAAAATGGGCACGCAACCTGACATCAAACCTCTGTACCAGTAAACAAAAGCTGCGCAGTAGCACAAAACATTAAAATAAAAAAACATATAAAATTATATATAATTACATTAAAATATGTGGCAATATCTACTGAGATGACAGAAAGAGAATGGAACTGTCTGTCTAATTGGCACGAATATTTCCCTGCTGCTTACCTTTAATCCTTATTCGTTTTTTAAATGTACAAAAGGTCACAGTTTAAAAACGTGCTTTTCGCTTGCTTCAAGAGACTTCCATCACGGTGAGGATGGAGAGAAATAGTTATTCTATCACAACGGTAAAAAAAAAAAAAACACCCATGATGCTTTTCTCCTCCACTTGGCTTTTCGTCTTCTGGCCTTTTATCGACGATAGTTGGCGAAAGTTAGACAGGCGCGGAAGTTAGCGCAATGGCAAAGTTCGTTTCGCTTTTTTGTAGAAGGATCAAAATAACATTCGAGATTGCAGCGAGGCTTGCCAGCTAGCTTGGAAACACGGAATAGTTCGGGGATTTAAGTGAGTGTGAGGCAATGTGATATTTTAGGAAATAAAGTAAACTATGGATATGAGGTTTACCTAAAGGCAGACTTACCCTGAAGCTACGGTAGGCGGCCTCCTGGGCCCCCCCCCCCGAATTTACAGAAGTCACATTAATGAATATAAAACAACGTGATCGCTTCGCAACCTGTCTTTTAATTGAATTTTAGCAACAGTTTTAAAAATAGAGAAAGTTGCCGACCATCCTGGCTGTAATGGACTCTTCCTACTTAGAGGCTTAACGCCACACGGCAAACTTGTGACACGGTAGTGGAGTGCTAGACCACACGGCGTACTTGTGACACGGTAGTGGAGTGCTAGACCACACGGCGTACTTGTGACACGGTAGTGGGCTGCTAGACCACACGGCGTACTTGTGACACGGTAGTGGAGTGCTAGACCACACGGCGTACTTGTGACACGGTAGTGGG
>JAODKM010000042.1:16585477-16602086 GCA_026780845.1 Petrocephalus sullivani
CGGCGGGGGGCGGGCCGGGCGGGCCCAAAAACCCCATCCAGCCCCCCCCCCCCCCCCCCCCCCCCCCGCACCCCCTTTCTTATACTGAGCACCCCACCCCCCCCCCCCCCCCCCCCCTCTCTCTCACACAGACACACTCACATTCTTCTACACGTTTTTCAACTAGCACTTAAAATATTACTTCTTACACCATATTAAACGAAGCATCAATGTACAGGCACGTTTGCATTAACAATATATGAGCTGAGCGCGTAAGGCTTGTGTTATGCCAAAACGAAGTCAATAAGTAATTTTTATCAGACGCTGCTTTCTGATTTATTCATCTACATAAAATAAATGTAACAGTTACTAAGTGAAATGAATCTGTATTAGAAGCTAGAATGCAAGGTAATAGATTTCGCAACACCTTCTAGGAAAGTCATGTTTTTTTTTTTATTCCGCCACAGTCAAGATTAAAAATTCCACTTTATTATCCATTAAGTATAAAGTCGATTCTTGGGTTGTTTTTGCCTTTCACAGCACTTGGTTACACATTAAGTTACACACCTCTACAAGTTACTGAAACTAATTTGCTCCCGAGCATCTGGAGCGCGGAGGCGCGTCGTCACCAGCAGAGGGCGGTGCATTTTACAGCAATCTGAAGTCTTCTTCATGTAAACCTTGCCATGGACTCAGGCATCCTGTGATTTCATATTAAACTACTTGTGACCTCAAACAAAAATCACGTTAATTTTTGTCAATACTTAAAGGTTTTCTAACTCACAATCATCTCAAAAAGAAAAGTAAGATTTTCTATTTGAATCTATTTAGTAATATACCTGCACCGATCAAAAGGGCCGCATTCGGCAAATGCTGTTCCATGCAAATCAAGGCACAACCACCTGTTTGATCTTTAAACGTCCCCAGAGTTTTTCTTTCCCCTGCAAAAGAGATGCTGCTTTATTATTAGGTATTATGTACTGTGTTCTTGAGGATTAGGCAAGGTTCCCCCCTGGGGGAGGGCTGTTTTCAGTAATGTTGGAGATTCCCTGTAGTGCTGCTCCTCGCAGGAGGGACCTACAAGCAAATATTCTCGCTGCATTCTGACTCCCGCAAGACGAGGCAAAACATGCAAAGAAATGAACAGCTGGTCTCCCGTTGGCCCTCGTCTTCCCGGGGATGTTAATTGGAAGAAAAAACTACACTTACAGTTAAACCATCAGGCTCTGCCGATGTGTTACTAAAAAGCACCATCGGTATTGGTAATTTGCTGTCTGCAGACGGTAAGGGGGACAAAGCTGTGTGGCTTTATTGGTCCTCACCATCGAAAAGAGCAGTCTATGGAGGCAGCGCTACTTCCTGCGTTAAGTATGTGTTATATATCCATATGCCCTTCTACTTTAGTGACGTTTGTACAACATTAATCCCCTAACTGGCCTTTAGTTTAGGGGATAACGATACATTTTTACTCTTTAGCTTTTAATAGTAGGGAGTCCATGTAATGGTTTTTTTCATTTCATCAGCATTTTTTATTATTTATTTTGGTTTTGTGTAGTTGTGCGCTGTATGTCCATCCATCCATTTTCAGAAACCGCTTATCCTTCCGTGTTGCTGGGGGTCCAGAGCCTATCCTGGAAGCTACAGGCACAAGGCAGGAAACAACACAGGACGGGGGTGGGGGCAGCCCATCATAGGGCACACTCACACACGCATGGGCAGTTTGGTAACTCCAATTAGTCTCAGCATGTTTTTGGACTGTGAGGGGAAACCCGAGTGCCCAGAGGAAACCCCACGACAGCACAGGGAGAACATGCAAACTCCACATGGAACCTGGGCTTATACTCGAACCCGGGTCCCAGAGGTGTGAGGCTACAATGCTTACAGGTACCACCACATCAGTGCTGTATGTTTTTGGGATAATTTTCTCTTAATATTTGTTGTATAGCACTTTGTAGTTCCTGCTTAGATGAATGCTATATAAATAAACCTTTCCTTACTTACTTGTCAATATTAATTAGATAATCTGAGGTAGCTATCCAACTACACAACACAGATTTCTATCAGTGACCCTCTTGTTGTCCAGCAAGACGGAATGCACAAACAATTTGTCCTCATTCTTGGACAAAAGCTTTAGTGGCCAGTGTTCACATAGTGTCGCATTGTATTGTGTTTTTCAAATGCAGAATGGGTATTTTTTTTCATGACTAAGGATAATAGAGACATAATATTACTGCTGCGGAGAGCAATATCGTTGTTTTCAGCTAATATCAGCCACTTAATGAAGTAGGGAAGAGGATGAATTTTATGCTTTGACCTTTACAGTCAGATTGAATGGCTGCGTGCAGCCTGCATTTGTACGCCGGGCTTGAGTACACGCCAAAAGCCTCTTATGCCTGCGGAAAGCCACATCGCCTCGTCCTGTGGTTCAGGGCACTTTAGAGCACAAATACCGTTGGAAATTAAGTTTGTCTATTTCATGCGGCTTTTCCTCCCGTCAGGTTCCTCGGACTGCCGTGGGGCTGAGGATCTGCCAGCCTCTGTACCAGTTTACTTCACTTGTTGCAGGGAAGAGGGTGCTGGCAACATTGGAGAACATAGAGAACAATTCTGCCCATCTCCTCCAGGGGGCGGAGTCTTCAAGCACCTTTGGCCACCAGCTCATTCTCTCACATTGTCCAAACAGGCCCCCCCCCCCACCCCCATTCCCAGCCATAAAACATGTCAGGACAGCATTTCATAACAGAATCACACCATAAACATGTATGATGATCTACATGAACCATGCACATCACATGGACACCACCTATCATTTTTGTTTTTTATCTATCTATCTATCTATCTATCTATCTATCTATCTATCTATCTATCATCTTACTCAATTCAATGGAAGGATAAATCACTTGTAATATCTGGATATTTTCTCAGTGACATTAAGAGCAGAGCCTGATTGCAGCATTACAATGCAGGGACATTTTCTTGCCTGGGTATTGTATTTTAATAAGTCTTTTAAAAACACAGTAGTAAGTCTTTCTTCTGCCGTCCGTTTGAATAATCAGCAATTCACCGAGTCCCTTTCCTTCTGCTCTGTCCAGGGTCATTTTTCTTTTCTAGTTAAATGTCAGCTTCCAGGAAGCCTCCAGAGAATTCTGATAACGGCTTTACTTTCCCATAACAACCAGGTTGGCCGGAATCCAATATTATTTGGCTGCCCTTTTACCTTGAGAACAGACGGATTGAAAAGCCATTTGCACTCAGTGCTCTTAATCACAGCGCTAGTTGTGTCTCAGGGCCGTTTTCCATGCGTTTGTCCGCTTGCCCGTTTACATCTATTCAGTAAGAAGACGTTCACGGTGACTTACAGCACCCTCCCGGACAGACACAAAGAGTACGGATGACAAGACGTGCGCAACAGCGCCTCCACTGGCGATGCAATGGCAAAGCAGGCATCGACGCCTGGTGCAGTTTTTTGGCATCCTTAAAAGGGGGTGATAGTCAGGAATGGACAGATTCTTTGCTGGAAACAGCCGGCTGGCGCATACGCTCTGCAGATGTCCCACGTGTGATGAGTATTGGCTAAGATCCTGACCACTAACCTCAGTTCTGTAACACCTCCATATAGAGATGGCACAATATTTTCCCCTTTACCAAATGCTGAGCATTAAATGAGGTATTTGGGTCAATAAATTCAATTAATATGGTACATTACCTGCATTAAGTGTTGTAGTGGCAGTGTATGAGTGTTCTCTGTGTATGAGAACTGGAAAATGTAACGGGCACATTGCTCATACAAAGGTGACACTATAGGATGAAATCCACGGCCAGTGTGTAACCTTTCACAAAAGTGAACAGAAATATTTCTTAAAGTGTAAATTGTGCATACTGTTGCCAAATTAAGTATAATAAAGGATACAAATAATAAAAAAACATCTCTGTACACTACATTATACAATGGGGTACAGATAAAACCTGTAATTAACCAAATTTCAGACAGAATACAAGTCTGAAGACATCTAGTTTGTATAAATGTTACTATATTCAGACATAAGATAAATCAGCACTGGCCTTAACACACCGCACTCTGCAGTTTTTACAGTAAACCCACCCCCCCTATATCCGATCCAGGACTTCAGCCCAATACCAATGGGTATCAGGTTGGTGGCATCTCTACCTTTATACAGTGTTTGAAATTTGCGAGTTGTATGTTCTGAATCATGCAGAAGGTAAGAATATGGTTAAAACTGAAACTTAATTGTATTTTTTTCGCCTATCTCTGCAGATACTTTCTTCCATGAATACCGAATAGAACATCCAAGTCATGCAAAATCAAGTATAGCTCTTCCCATGGTCCATGAATAATTGAAAGCTATTCTATTTAAGCTCTTTTGAGTGATAGACCAGTGCCTACTGTCTGCTAAGTGCTTCAGTGAAGAATTGTACTTCTATTGTATTCGCTTCTGCTTGGGGATGTTTCATTCCGAAATACTCTCTTGTTGGTTATTGACTGCAGACATCTTGGTTTTTCCTTATTGCAGTATTGCAGGTAATCATCTCGGACAGCACTGTGATCAATGTGAACAGCACAGCACCGTGATCCATGTGAACAGCACTGTGATCCATGCGGACAGCACAGCACCGTGATCCATATGAACAGCACTGTGATCCATGCGGACAGCACAGCACCGTGATCCATATGAACAGCACTGGGATCCATGCGGACAGCACAGCACCGTGATCCATATGAACAGCACTGGGATCCATGCGGACAGCGCAGCACCGTGATCCATATGAACAGCACTGGGATCCATGCAGACAGCACCGTGATCCATGTGAACAGCACAGCACTGTGATCTATGTGAACAGCACCGTGATCCATGTGAACAGCACAGCACTGTGATCCATGTGAACAGCACCGTGATCCATGTGAACAGCGTTGTGATCCATGCGGACAGCACCGTAATCCATGTGAACAGCACAGCACCGTGATCCATGTGAACAGCACAGCACTGTGATCCATGTGAACAGCGTTGTGATCCATGCGGACAGCACCGTGATCCATGTGAACAGCACTGGGATCCATGTGAACAGCACAGCACTGTGATCCATGTGGACAGCACAGCACCATGATCCATGTGAACTGCACAGCACCGTGATCCATGTGAACAGCACAGCACCGTGATCCATGTGAACAGCACTGGGATCCATGTTAACAGCACAGCACTGTGATCCATGTGGACAGCACAGCACCGTGATCCATGTGAACAGCACGGCACCGTGATCCATGTGAACAGCGTCGTGATCCATGTGGACAGCACAGCACTGTGATCCATGTGGACAGCACTGTGATCCATGTGGACAGCGCCGTGATCCATGTGAGCAGCGGCTCATGATTCATTCTCATTCCCTTTGTATCTTTTCCCTTCAGAAATTTAAAGGTGGAACATCAACCTTCTAAAATACCTTGATGACATTTTCCAAGAATTGCTGGGGGGTGACAATAAAATACTACTATAAAATCCTCCAACGTGAAAGAATCAGCAAGTTTACCAAATATACATGAATATCCTCTGATAAAGCGTGCACATTGTATGGCTAAACGTATGTCAATGGCAAACATAAGCACAGGTCAGCTTAGTGACTTTCCACTTGGCATCTTCATAGGACATCATCTTGCCAACAAGTCACTTTGCCACATCCCATCCCTGCTAGAGCTGCGTCGGGTCACTTCAGCTGTGAAGTGACCGCTCACACAAACTAACAAAAATGGACCTGATCACCTAGCATCAATGCCCAACCTGACTGGCAGAAAATCCCACCAGCCATGTTCAAACACCTGAGAGAATACCTTCCCAGAAGAGCAGAGGCTATTATAGCAACTATGGGCTGACTTCATATTAATACCCTTGGTTCCATAATTAGATGCTGGACAAGCAGGTTTCCACTTACTTTTTATAGCCATATAGCGTATCAACAGCACCAGTTCTAGCTTATGAAATGTGGTCTTTGATTGTCTTTGGTTGGTTTCATTGTGCATGTGGGTCTTTCATGAAAAGGCTCCATCGTGTCAATAACATACAATCCTGACAATTCACGCAGAATCACTTCAGAGAAGATCCGCAGTAATCGGTTCTGACCCGGTGGCTTCACACGGGTGATCTGTGCTCTTTTCATCGATCTTTGGGACAAGGACAAGCAGGCAGCGAACAAACCGCGCGGCAGAACTCCACAAGTTCAACGCACCCTTTCAGACCATCACCCAAACGTGTGCTCTGACGTCTCAGAACTTGAACAAAAGGAAGACGTTCTCGAACTCCATTAAGAGGGTTTTAGAGCGTGCGGAGGACAGCTGGAAATCAACAGAAACAGAAATCAACTAACCCTGTTATTTTAACCTCTGTCATCTCTCCTCTCCCTCTGCCTTCCTTTATTATCAGTCCATTCAACAAATGCTCTTACCCATGACGGCTCATAGCGCCAACAGCCAATACTAATCTGGGGAACAGCACACATTACAGAGACTAATGACGAGCCGGAGTGCCTCAGAAGCCACAAGGAGGCTGGGCAGAATACAAATGTGCCATATAATTACTGCCAATTGTCAAAATCATCTACTAAGAGCTCGCCGGAGTCAGGGAGCTGAAACTTGGAGAAAATCGGCCGCGTCGTTTGCCCGATTCCCAGCCGCCGTCGGCTCCCACCCCACACTCCTGTCTCCCTCCAATCATCCCGGCTACCTCACTCATCTTCAGCATCCTCGCTCGAAAATCAATTTTTATAACTTTGGCAGCAGCACCATAACAATATCATACTACAGCACCTCCCAGTCCAAGCTGCCGCTCTCTAGTGTAGTGGGTGAGGGGTGAACGTCTTCCTCTGGGTAATGGAGCTGTGAAAAATGTGTAAAAGCATCAATTGGAAGGAGACCGTATCCGTCCTTCACAGCACCCACTTCTAAAGAGGTCCCTGCCTCCAGCAGGCTCGTTTGAAAATGAGCTATAAAATGAGCTGGCAAACTGATTATATTCTTCTGTGCCGCTTGTTCCAGAGAACAAAGATTCGTGTTTGTTCTTTTGTTACATTCAATTTCCAATAACGGCCTGCATAACTACGACGAAATGAAACGGCACAGAAAGAATCCTACTGACTACATTTATATTTTACGCCGCCATACCGTGACAATCCTATTATATAGGATCTGTTATACCTACGAGGTCCTGGAAATTGTCTGTGCTTTTATAGTATCACGGTACAGAAAGTCTGAATGCGTATGTACGATCGCCTTCATAAAACTTAAGGACATCTGATATTATGGTGCATTTAAATAGCGGAGGGTAACCAGATTCCCGCCAGGGGGTGTAATATACGTAAAAATGTCGAAGGGTTGGTGTCCGGCGGAACACGGAAGGCGCAGCGCCGCGGCGGAGGAAGGTGATCCGGACCGCGGCCGCTCCGTGTGCGAGCTGCCGAGCGCGATCGCACCCTATATATCACACTGGAGCCAGATAAAACAGTGACAACAGTTAGGTACGGCCTCGAACAGACAAATAGATACGTTAACCACTGTGCCTTTCCGGAATCTAACCGATCACGTGTATTTGATATTAAAATGATGACGTTAACTTGGTGGAAACAATGTAGGCTATAGCTAGCAAAGTGTCTGGTTAATATTGTAAAAATAAAAAACGCAATCGGCAACTACTATCATTATTTTAAGTGATTATATTTTTCGTTTTTGAATGAATGGAAGCTGTCCAGGTCATTTTGGGATACTGCGATATAACATTATTATATTTCGTTTTTATTATTTAGTTATTTAGTCTCCGCTTATATCATGGGGAAATTTTCCAGATTGCATTTTAGGGCACTGTTAGGGCAAGCACGATCAAAGAATAAGTTCGATCATTTTGCCGATGATTAATACACTATGGGTGTCGGTCCGGGGGTGTGGCGACCAGCCAGGGCACAGGCATGGTGTCTGAGCTCTGAGCCGAGGCTGGGGGCTGGTCCTGCCTATATACACATCATCGTGCCGCTTAAAGCATTCTAGTAATATGCAGCTCGTTTGCATCTCATCACACCACTTTGCACCACAACTGTTTTTTTTTTTACTTGACCTATGAGCGGTAAATTGGCGAAGCATATTCCAGGAATTATTGGGCTACCGTTAAATGCAGGAGCGTTGCCGATAATTAACGTTTTATTGCGGAAAATACGGATTTGCGTGTTTCATTTGAGGGTAAGGTTAAGCGAAGGTGGAATTTAATAATGCAATGTACTTCCCTTGCCTGTGGAAAAAGGCTGTGTGTCTAACATGGTGTTTTGTCAGTGGAGCATGTTACACTTTAGATGTAACATTTAGGTGCATTATTTCAGGCTCTACATCCTTGTCGATAGTAAAGCTCAGTGCATCAGACAGAAATTGTAACAAGACACCTCTCCATGTACAGTACAGGGCCTGGAGAATAATACTGCCTGCCCCTTGGCTCTTGCAAACATGTATAGCAGGGTGTTTTCCCAAAGTAGCTCACAACCTGTTTGGTCTTCTGCACCTTTCCTAGCCCCTCCACCCTTATTGTGGCCTTAGTTCTGGCTGACCCACCCCTCTTTTGGTGCCAGTACTATGGGTCGGATCCCTCTGGTTCTGCTGGCATGTGGCTCCTTCAACCCTATCACCAACCAGCACATGAGGCTGTTTGAACTGGCCCGGGACCACATGCACCATACAGGTAGGCTGTGCTCATGCCCCCTGCTGGCAGGGAGTGGTGCAACAACCACTCGTGTAGCTGTAGAAAACATTCATCCATATTCTTTCACTTAAGGCCGGGGAGAGCCTGGACAGTATATCAGTTTGTCGTAAGCATCACATGAAGAATTGCACATTCAGGGAAATACAGACACCCTAAAATTCACTGTGCTGCCCAATTTTCAGAGTGTTGGAGGAAACCCAAAAAAACACAGAGAGAATATTTAAACTCCACACACCTCCAGGCAGGATTTGAACAGCTAACCAAAAAAATGAGGTGCTGCAGCACAATCCGCTGTTACATGCCTGGAAAACAAAGCATTTCTAGTCAATAATGCTGCTCTTCTAGTTACTACAGATCTGCACATAGCAGTTAAATATTTAGTTGTGTATGTTTGGCTATTTGAGTATTTCAGCCTGACAGTGTCTGGATTCAAGGCTCTATCTCCCCCCCCACTGCATTCTCCGTCTCCTTCCAGGTCGGTTCCTGGTCGTGGGGGGCATAGTGTCCCCCGTGAATGACCAGTACGGCAAGCGTGGCCTGGTCCCGGCCCACCACCGGGTCGCTATGGCGAGACTGGCACTGCAAAGCTCCGACTGGGTTACCGTGGACGACTGGGAGAGCCAGCAGCCGGACTGGACCGAGACCGTCGTCACGTTGAGGTGGGAGGTGGGCCAGTGCTGTGGTGGAATGAATGAGGCCCTTGACATGGAAAGAATAATCAGAGAGCTACAGAGAAAGATGGATGGCTGGATGATGGATGGATGGACCTGTGTCCAAAAGGTTGTAAGATCAAATCTCATGCCTGACAGAGTGAATGCATCACTTTGGGCCCTTAGGCAAGGGCCTTGACCCCAGTGAGCTGCTGGATGCTGGCTGGTCCTTCTATCTAACCCTCAAGGTTGCTATCATCATACATATGTCTTCCGTAACGGCCACGCTGAGCCTGGACCCCACTAAGGACAGGCCACAGGGCTGGGGCTGTCCTGGATGGCATTTCAGTCCACCGCGGCCACAGTTTGTATGATGTCACAGAAATATTCCCCCCCCGCCCCCAGCTGTATTTCTGACAGGCAGAGAGCGCTGATCTTGGACGTGATCTTGGCTGATCTCCTCCACTCGCGGCACTTTTGCAGTTTTAAACAGACCGCCCCTCAAAACGCCGCGAGTTTATAACCAAGCCTCCCTCTCTGGTGGAAGTCGGTCGGGAAGCAGCCCGGCTAGTTTGGAGTCTCACGCACATGCACGCGTGCTTATATACGCACAGACAGCTCATGGGTCACGTATCCGCTCGAACCCGTGACCAGCAAGAACGAGGCTGCCGGCTTCTTCCGCCCATGAAGGGTTTTCTTGTCCTCTCAGCTGTAATCTCCTTGTGAAAGGGGTCCACTCTAATGTGCACGTACTGAAACCCCAAGCTGATTAGGCCCTCAAACAGCCTATTGTGTCCCGTGATTTGGGGGTTACCCTGAGTCGTCTCGAGCCTCAGTAAGAGGCTTATTCAAACACTGCTCCCATTGACCTCTTCTGACAAACAAAACCCCTGCAGGCACCACCTTCAGAAGCTTCTGGGCCAGCGGGCGTCAGCCACAGACCTCCAGACGCCCGATTCCAGCCACCTTGAAGGTAAGACTATCCAGGTCCCAGCCCTTACCGTGAACCAGCTACCTGTTTAACAGCACATGACAAACTCAGCTCTTTCCATTTAAAGACAGTGTTAGTCATCGTTCTGCACCTGGGAACTCGGCACCCTTTTGAGGAAGGTCATCAGTTCCAATCCCAAACTCGAACCCGAAACCCTGCACTCTGGCCCAGGCCTTGCTCTCACTTGTTTATATGTGTGTCATAGCCGAGTAAATAATAAGAAATCGTTTTCATTCAATAAGCTCTCCTTCTAACACACGGGGTGATCTTCCCTGAAATGTCCATTATACCGATATAAACCAGAATCCTCCGGTACTCATTCTGCTCAGGATAAGGGCTTAGACCGCAGAATTCTGGGTTATGCAGTTGGATCTCATTTACACAAATCCGATTCCATCTATCCTTCCCTCCTTATCACCCACCCAGCTAACATTTGCTGTGAGTTTGGACGATAGTAGGTTACAGATAAGTTCAAATAAGGCACAGGTGATTATTTCAAACAAAGCCTGAGCGTCTCATGCCGAAACACTGGTGCGATTGTCCCACCCCACCCCTCCAATCCCTGTCAGTGATTATCCCGCGCAAAGTCTGCCCCTTTCACCTGCAAGGCGAGAGGGGTAATTGGCATTAGAGGGGAGCACGTGGCTGGCGAATCTCAGGAACACTCGCGGGCCGGCCCAGCTCGGATTCCTCTGCAGTGCAGAGTAGCTTTACTGGTTACTGTGACTGTGTTTCCATGCCTCCCCGGCCCCCCAGAGCCCCCCCAGCTGAAGCTGCTGTGCGGCGCTGACTTCTTGGACACGTTCCGCGTGCCGGGCCTGTGGCAGGAGGAGCACGTGGAGGAGCTGGTGGGTCGTTTCGGCCTGGTGTGCGTCAGCCGCGGCGACCTGCAAGCAGACCGGGCCGTGCACGAGTCCGACACCCTGTTTCAGCACCGCCGCAACGTCTTCCTGGTGCGGGAGTGGGTCCGAAACGAGACCAGCGCCACCGAGATCCGGCGGGCCCTGCGGAGGGCCCTCAGCGTCAAATACCTGTTGCCGGACGCCGTGATCGAGTACATCCGCCAACACAAGCTGTACACCTGGCAGAGCGAGCAGAAGAACAAGAGTGCTGTGCTGCGGCCTCTCAGACAGCAGGGGGCGCCCTCTGAGCCGCTGAATGGCAGCTGACTCTTTGGACCTGAAATATCAGCCATGTGTTGCACTCTTGGTCGGTCCTGCTTTGGCCCCAGTTCATGACGCCTTAATTCTTTGTTTTGAGGCCGCCTTATGTTTCTTGTGTGTCAGCCAGCTGTTTTTCCTTCTCTAATGGTGTTAAACGTAAAACAAACAGGTTGTCCTTGCTTCTGAGGTTGCGCTATTAGTCCCTAGACTGCAGAAATCCAGGGAGATGCATGCTCACAGCCACAGAAATGTCTGTGGTGCTGGAAAGTTGTGAGATGTAAGATGGGAATGTGATAAATCACTGGTGTTTGTCAAAGTAAAAGCAATACACCTGTCATGTTTATTTTTTTGGTATTCATGGGTTGTATACCCTGATTAGTCCCTGTATTAGTGGACTATATGTTACCGGATTATCTAGTACCCAACATGAACCAAACTTAAGCTTTGGGGACTGCCTGACACGCTCTATCAGTTGTACGTTGCTTTGGATAAAAACATCTGGCGTGTAAATAAATGTATATACGTCAGCAGAGAGTCCATGAGGCATTATGTTATGGGTTTAATTTGAACAGTGGAGTGTGTTTTCTGAGTGAGACAGCCTCACATCTCCAGGGTCCTGGGTGTGGAGTTTACATGTTCCGTCCTGTGTTTGTGTGGCTAGAAATTTGCAGGAAGGTTGACTGGTGTCAATTAATAGGCCATATTGTGTGAGCTTGTGCCCTGCAATGGACTGGCATCCTATCAAGTATATCTTCAGGCTCAGTGATTTAAGGCTACAGGGTCACTGTGACCCTGTCCTGCCTTAGTGGTTACAGATAATGGATGAGCATATGTGTCCCTGTGTTATTGCCAGAATGATTAATAGTGTCAAACCCCTACAGGGAAATCCACAAAAACAACATTCCCGTTTTCTAACTGTCCCTTAATCCTGGACTCGGATGTTTCCAGAATTATGCGCAGTCTAAAAAAAAAAGGATTGGATCGAAGGTTTAGCTGTTAGAAAGCTTTAAACTCAACGTTAGAAAACAGTCTTTGATCTCGCCTTTATGAATCTCATTTTCGAGTAAAATGTGAAATAGCCTGTTGTGCATTTCATAACAGGAGAAAAAACGATGCGATCCGCCGATCGGTTCTGAATCCTTCGGCTAATCTGGGACCGGGAAAAGCTTTAATCGGTTCGCCTGGTAGTCATCTTAGCTTTATGGGTTCAATTTCAAAACAATTTACAATAAATATTTCTGTATTTAGATGGCCCAATGCCATAAACAGTTTTTTTCCCATACAAAATACAAGAAGTAGGCCTAATATAATTAACTATAATGATTTCTTCGATGTTTGGAGAATTTAGGCTATTGCTGCCCCAAAGCACGCATTTTTTTTTATATAATAACAGTGTTGCACGATTGCTTTAAATGAACAGTTGTGTGTCTTTTATGAGTATTGAGCACTTGAAGAAAGGCGTTTTTATTGCACGTACAGGAGTGGATTTTATTGTCTCAATACTTACATGCAATTACGTTAAACTAATAAGGGTATGGATGCGGCGAGGAGAGCCGAGAGTCTATTAAAAGCAGAATCTCACGAGTAATCGGATTAAAACGACCTTGGTTAAAGTTGGATTTATTAGCCGATGTGCTGCATTCTGCCGCAGGCTAAGCAGTCTTAGCGGATCTCGGCATCTGGATCGAGCAAAAACTGCAGAAATGCCTGTAGATCTGAACGGTTACTGGAGAATGGTGTCCAACGACAACTTCGAAGAGTATCTGAAAGCTCTCGGTAAGTATTGCTTTTTGCTAAGATATTTATTTATATATTATCGCCGTTGCTCGATTACATTAACGATTTAATGTAGTCCTGAGTGTAAAACTGCGATTAGGTTATTTAGACTGGTTAATATAGCCACAACTATCATTAGGGAAAGCAGTAAACTATTTCGTGGGAAGAAACTAGACTAGCAGCCAAGGGAGGGGAGTTCAGGTCCAGAAAATAAAAATTACAGACCAAGATTAAGTATCAACCAACCAGTTGAGTACTCTGGGAACGTGACTTTTTATGGCCAAATGGTTGGTTGCAACAAAATCTTGATCTTCACTTTCTGAACCTGAACTTTCCAGCTCTGCTTGTAGCGTATACCTTATATTCACAGGCAAATGACTTACAGCAGTAAATGACTTACAGAGTAAATCATAGTCCTGTAGTACACACACACACACACACACACATATATATATATATATATATATATATATATTGCTTTAATTATCTCTTTATTATTATTATTATTATTATTATTATTATTGTTGTTGTTTACACTAATTGACTCATTGTTGGGGTACTCTGTATACAGTACTGTGTAACATGGCATGCGTTGAAATAGCAATGCTATTAACTATCTATTTTACACTTGTTTAAATTTTCAAATAAACACTACGTACTACTAAAGACAGTTCATTACCATTATAGTCGACTGAGCATTCATTATCACAAATTATGGTTATACAACAGCCCCGTGAAATTGATTTGAAATGTTAAAAATTGAACATCAACCGTACAAGTTGGAACACGAATGGTTGTTGGAATTAGCCTAATGAAAATGAATCCTCTTAACAGTATTTACTCCACCTTGATTTCCATAACCTAATTATGAATAAACATATGTCGTCCGCTGGGGTTAATAGGCTCTCCCAATCTAAATATCTCCCCCGAGCACTGTGTAATGGTATTTAAAAATGTATCTTTTTTGTTCCTTGGTTTAAGTAACAAAACCTTCAATGGTCAATTAAGTTGATCTTAATATTTTTCTATTTTTTAATGCTATCTATGTCTGTCTGTTTACTTATTCTGTTTGAACTGAACGGCAGATGTAAACTTCGCTATTAGGAAAATTGCAACACTGTTGAAGCCCGACAAAGACATCACCCACAATGGCAACCATATGACCATTAAGACCCTCAGCACGTTCAAAAACTACAACATGGATTTCGAGGTCGGGAAGGAGTTTGTGGAGGATCTCAGCGGCGTGGATGACCGTAAGTGCAGGGTAAGAGGGTCGATGAGAATCAGTCTACCGTACACCCCTGACAGGACCTCTGTTTAGGTTACTTATCTGCATTATTTTAATTTTCTTGTCAGTGGCATTAAAGAAATGATAATAACTCAAAAATGTAGTCAAGTCACTAGATAAGCATTTGATTAAGTGCATTAATTCTGAGCCTGTCGTAAATGGCCTGTGCTATATGTGATGCAGACCACAATCGCATGGGAAGGAGACAAGCTGGTTTGCGTGCAGAAGGGAGAGAAAGAGGGTCGCGGCTGGACCCACTGGAGGGAGGGAGACTTATTACATTTGGTAATCATATCCCCGTGTATTAAAAAGTCCCGCTCACTTTCATTCTCTCCGGTGTTTGCTCCTCACGAGTGTCTTTATTTCTCCATTTGTCCTGTGTAGGAATTAAGAGTTTGTGGAGTGGTCTGTAAGCAGGTTTTCAAGAAACAGAACTGATCTGGCGCTGGTCTGAGAAGAGCACTCCCCTACTGGTGACCTTGCGACTGACGCGAATACGGATCATGATGATGAGATGCCATTTATCATCCATACAGAAGACCTAGTCTATCATCCATGATGTCTATTATTATTATTATTATTATTGTTATTATTATTATTATTCCATACATTTAATGTCCATCCGTTTAATGTAACTTCTCGCAGTATTCAGTGTCACTGGGGGTCCGGAGCCTGTCCTAGAGGGTTTTTTTTTACATCATTCTGTGTCCACTATAGTGTAATACAGGCCATTCTATTCTACTCCTCTTATTATTATTATTATTATTATTATTATTATTATGTACCTTACCGTTTTGACATTTCGGTAGAAGTAACTCCGCGTAAATGTGCTTCTGTTCAGTCTAACAGGGGGTTCTTATATGAGGATCTCTGGACTTGGAGCAGCGATTGGAACCGCGAGACACTGAGGTTTTGTAGGGAATGATATGCTTGACGAGGGTCCGTGTTTAGGGTTCATGGGGACCGCAAAGGGATTTGATCAATAAAGATACAGAGATATGCCACAAAAGGGGGGGCACGGTCACATGATCGCCAAAGCCCCACTATTAGAAACACCTTGCCTTAACTGCAGGAATAATGTGAGGACATATGTCGTTTCAAGTCACACACGCTGCACAATTGTGATGCAACTGTTGTTTTTACATAAATCAATAGTTAAAAATTTACCACATATTAAAAAATGCTCTGCTGTCTATTAATATGAAAAGTCATTATAATTATTGCTGTATAATCAGCTCTTGGGTATTAACATGAGTAAGTTATGGGCTCCCCAGTCATTTTTCCCCGAGAGCCAAATTCCATCAGCACCAGCAAGCCGAGGTCCAGTTTATACCAGTTCGTGACCACTGGCATAAAACAATAAAATAAATCCATACAAATCCAAGATTATATGTGAAACGTTTTCTCTATGTCCTCTATATGTTTTGAGGCGGATATTACAGAGATCCATGAGGGGTTATGGGATGCCTTGGGTTGCCTTGCTGAATCAGTGGGTTGTGAAATGGGCTTGGATCTTCCCCACCATCAGTCCCCTGGTACATAGGCTTGTGGGTCTGAGCAAATGGGGCTGAGATACAGTTTCTGTAGCTCAGCGGGCATAGAGTACGCCACAAAAATTGACCTTTGCATAAGGAATCTTGTGGAACACACAGCAAGCCAGAGTCATCAATATGGTAATTCAAGGACAAATGGAGTGTGTATTTCTTTGTTGGCGAGACTGAATCATCATTAGATCGCTTTAGGGGTCCAATATTAGGAAGAGCACAGGGCTCCCGTGACCAGCCAGGACATTCTCCCTTAATGACACGGTAAACAGTTAAATTGTTGGTGCCATTTGAGGGCGCTCGGCTAGAGAATTCTGAATGAATGGGATTAAATGACCGTAACATTTCTAATAATTATGCTAATGAAGTATATATTGTCTATTTTTGTATTTATGACACAAGAACATTAACAAAAGCACTGCAAAAACTTTTATTTTGACAGAAGAAAATGCTGACTCCCAGCATGCCCCCCCC
>JAODKM010000042.1:16617786-16632937 GCA_026780845.1 Petrocephalus sullivani
GCCAATGTCAGCTTATATATATATATATATATATATATATATATAATTATAATTATAATCAGTATCATCATTATTAATCAGCTTTCAAAACTTACTCTGTGAGGAGTCTGGAAGGTGATGTCAGTGAAGACATACTTGGCCATTTCCACGCCTGCTAAGAACTTGTCCTGTGCCAGGACATCGGTAATGGGTTTCCGCTCAGGCAGGACCGGGGGCATCTTCAGCTTCATTTTAGCCTCCTCAATCGCCTTCTGCCTGGCCTGCGAGATAAGGTATAGAAATATTAAAGTAGCCTCCTCACATCATAAAAACATGGGTGTTGATATAGATATATACAATTTACAAGCAGATGATACAGTGGAACGCATTGCTCATGTGTTTGTGGTGATGCTGGTGTAAACAAGCCTCCTGCACTGCCAGCCAGGTAGAAGTATAGCACATACAATTATGTACAGTACGGAAGCCAAGAACATCCACGCTTACAACTATTTTCTAATGCCATTGTCTCAAGACGACGAGATTTTTTTCTGAATATTTACAAGGATAGACATATTGTGACGCTATAGGGCAGTCGTGCTATAGCAGCGCTGCTTGTACTCTAACCATGATACTTAATGTGTCTATCTGTGTATTAAACATTGAAATTAGGTGCTGTACCCATGTAGTGTTTTACCGTAAAGTGAATGTCATGCCCTGTCTCTAAGTCGCACCATGGTCCTGGAAAATGCTCTGTCATATGTACACAACAGTGCAGATGATACTATAATAAAAATCCTGTCATTTGCAATAAACAAACCGTCACGGCCACATTCAGATCTACACACATTGTCTCAGTCACTAGGGGTTATCCCACTAAGCAAAACGTGCCGTGCTTGACACCATTCCATCTACACAACAGCAGACATATAGAGCAACCTTTAGATATCAACAAACTATAAAAGCCGCAAGCCTTATTAAGCACGCAGCATCTCGTTAGCGCCTTTCTCGGCCATTCTCGGCTTCCGTACTACAGTACATAATACCTGATAATGATAACTATATCACTGGTTAATGTTATGAATTAACATTTTATCGTTATTTTAGAGTGTACTCTTTCTACTTATAAATAGGTTTACGGTGATACGGTACGCTATACCATCTAAGTTTGGATAAGTACAAAATGATATCGATGTTCGCATTTTAACCCATGACTGTACAAAAGGGTATGGAACTAGAAATTCATGTGAAATATTTGATAGGGTCCGCCGTTCATAGAGGGACAACGAGTGACACAAAATCCGAGGACAATTGGGTACCTCCCCAAGCTGCTGATCTGTCATGAACTTGTACGTCGGCGGCTTTAAATCCTCCTTAACGGGGCGAAATATCTTCTGTAGATCCAGCCCGGTGATTCTGATGAGGATGTCCTGCACTTTTTCATCGGAAAATTGCACCTTCGCAACTTCGTCATCTCCTACCAGAGAATAAAGCGTATTAAACATTTAGATTAGGATGCCTGGTTGAGACAGTAAAGCCACTTAAGTATGAATGAAAGTTGGCAGAAACCGCCTGGTATCCAAGACCAGTTTGTTCAATATTTACAAAGTAGATTATATAGGCTAGTTCCTCACGTTTTTACAACGATCCAACCATCATTTAGCTAGGATGCCTGCTATTTAAAAGCAAAATCCTCTCCTTCTGTGGCTACACGCACAAGGTCAATGAGTGATTTATCAGATTAAAGCCGTTTGCAGATTAATAAGAAAAGCGTTAATGCACCATTATCAGAAGACCGGCTGCACAGCATTCTTCTCGCAAGAGCGATCTGCGTTGGCGAACTGGAATCGACATTTCTCAGCCAAGGGAATAATCTAAAAACACCCCGTGCTGCACAGTAGGCTGCCATGTTTGAAATTCACTGCTTCCGTGCCACTTTCCCTTTAACCTGCGTCTGAAAGCGCATGGAATTGTGGGAGTTTGAGTTTTACCTGCTTAGTTGGCGCTGACCGTAGAAGTTGAGCGTGTGTATTTGAAGCTTTGTTTAAAGGGTAGGGTTTTTGGAGACACGATCATTTAAATCACATGTTTTGGTGATCAAGATACTGAAAATACGTGGAATTGAAATGTTTGAAATGTGCAGGAAGGTCCTGTAATGTGAATTTGGTTAATACTGGAAATGATATTTTACACGGCTGGTTTATGCAAGAAGGCTAGATAATACTTTTCTCATAACGATAAAGAACGTTAATAGTTTTACCGGTAACCAATTCAGAAATTGTAATGTTTCAGTTAAACTGCTTACCCTATTTAAGGTAACTTAACCCATCATCTATATTCACTAGATGGCGCAAATATCACGATCAGTTTAACCGTAATGCGATTTTTTTTCTTTTATATAGGCCTTTATTGATTTCTCCTGAAGTATTCAGAATATAATAATTACAAATGTAGTATATATATTTTTCTCACCTTGGCATACAGAAAATCATGTTATCTCAGGCACTGCATGAGTTCAAGTGGCACTTTAGAATACAGTACAGTTTGTACCGTATAGGCCTATTAAATCTGATTGGTACCATGCCTAAAATCCATGACTCCCACAACCTTCTGCTGCAATGCGCTTTAAATTTCAGGTTAAAGAAAACAGCGATGGTAACATGTCAGATGGAACAGTGATTGTGTATACAGCAGTTTCGGGAAGTGAAACCGATATAGATGCATTGACTTGCAGAAAAGATGAACGATAAATTGCACATGTTTCTGGATGAATTTTCAAAACAAAGGCTAAACATAAATATGTCATTGTCATATGCGAAAAAAATAAGTCATTTATAGAGTAAGGGAGCTGTTGAATAGGCTACTGTTGTACACCCTGATAAGTTGTCGGTTGTAGGTTATTCTAAAAAGTAAAATAAAAACAACCAGGTAGTAGGCCTAAGCAGTCAATGTGCTGATATTTAATTGGCAATTTTTAATGCATTTCTCCTTCCTTCAGCTTTGTGTTGAGGGGAACCAGTGTTCTCTCTAAGACTTGCCTCACATGACTGTTGACTCCATCTCATTTCTCAGTAATAATTTTACATCCAGTTTCCACAGATTTTTACCAAGAGGCGGCCAAAGGACGGTTCAAACCACAGTCCACGACGAACGCTGAGGGCAACATTACAGGAATCGGGTTCATATAAATCTTGACCTATAGTAACAGGGAAGTCGTTTAAGACCCTCCTCAATATCAATCCATATCCAAGCAAATCCATAATGTATATAACATATTGGTGGCATGGTTGGACTCGAGAAGGTCAAGGGATTCTGACCAGATGCAGAAGGCGATGGGTGGAGTCTGAGGAGTTTGTTGGGTGGAGCATGAATGTAACAGAGTATTTGGTGGGTGGGCGTTATGGTCTGGTCAGCTGTGCATATTGCTGCACTGGGTTGGGGGGGGGTGGGGGGGGTGATCTGAGGAATGGTTGACCCGCAGCCATCCTGTCCCGCAGCACTGGAATTCTTTGAGGAGGATAACTTCCCATCGGAAAGCAAAGAGGCAGGGAGTTTGCAGGATCCAGCCCCAAGAACACCGTGACATGACTGCGCTTATCCTGCTTGGCCGAAATCTGGCTGGTTTCACATCCTTTCTTAACGTGGGAAAAAAAAAACAGCTACTGGTGTTGTGTCGTAATGCGTCAGATTAAAACCACGGAAGAGATTGCGCGGGCTTTAGGCAAGGTCAGCGTAACCCCTGCTGCTGAGATGTTCCGGTGTGCACAAGTGAGAGCATCCATCATAACTAATTACCCATACATCCTCAAATCTAATACAAGCAGGTACTAATTACCAGATCAAATAATCCTTCTTCTTTGTTTTATGTGAGTCTGAATATTAGAGTGTTGCAGACAGGGGTGGCGTAAAGGGAGGGACAGTTAGGACGATTCTAAGGGCCCAAAAAAACTGGAACATAATTGGAATGGTTTGGGTTTGGGGTTGAATATGATATGAAGCCCAAAACCTCTAGCAGCACCCTTGTGTGTGAACAAATGAGCCAAACCCTGTAACAGCTTAACCACACCCCGACCAACAGCAATGCACGTATTAATGTGTCTGACCACTCATTATCAGAGTTTTCCTTTTAATTAGTGATGCGCCGTCTTTTACACGTCTCATATCAGTACGCATGAACTTAGTCCGTACACTGTGCGGTTGACTGATTTGACAGACAGACAGGAAAAAGCAAACATGCAATAGTTACTAGATAATTACTAATTATAATTACTAGAATTACCCACTTCAAATGCTCAAGGCAAATGAAGGTGTTCATTTTGTGAAACAATAGAAAAAATGTATTTCTGTGATTTTGAGAGGAAATTATACGATTGTCTGTCGGTGAGATGGGTGAGGGAGGGTGATTGGCCTTTCCGGGGAGGGGCGACGTACATTACTACTACACCTGTGCGTTATTACCCATCATTGGTTTATACTTTTAGTCTTTCAATCCCCAGCCAGTAGCTTCCGATCCTGACCCAATTCAGGAACCCAACGCGTGTTTTCCCTCCGTGTGTATTAGCTTTGTGCTTACACTAAAACAGCCTCTCTACCTCTACCCAAATACAGCTCCATTCCATGCCTTTCACCCACAAAAAAAAGGTACCATTTAATTTACAAACTAAATTAGCAGCTGGCAGTCAGCCGTTCAATTTTTTCCTTTTCTTCTATATAGTATATGTTGGCTTTCATTGTAACAGCATACAAGGAAGCTTACTTTTATACCTGATAAAGCATATTGATATTATCTGAGATTAATCTTTATGCCATATTGTTGACTCGGTTAATAAATAATAAAGAAAAATTATGTTTTTTCTCACTGTCCAGAAGGATTTTCCAGAACTTGCTCTCCTAAAAACAGACAACCTGGTCCTCTACCTTCCCGGAGCTGTAAGCCTCAGGTATTGCGTGAGCTCTCTGCTCAGGCAGGAGGTGATCACTTCTGAGTCATCCTGGCACCGGACCATCTATTTCTAATGAGCAAACCTGAGCCTCTTCCCTCTGCCTTTTCTGTGTGTGTTTTCTCTATCCTGTTTGCAGCGGTGGAAAGTTCAGGTCCAGAAAGTAAAAATCCAGACCAAGATTTTGTTTCAACCAACCAGCTGAGCATAAAGAGGCATAGAGTGCTCAACCAGTTGGTTGAGACAAAGTCTTGGTCTGGACTTTTCCTTTCTGTACGTGAAATTTAGGCACATCTGCCTATTTGGGGTATCTCAGATTATGCAGATCTCCCTGAGGCACCCCATTAGGAACCACAGAGACCCCCTATTAAATCAGGTAATGTGCGCTGTACATTTTTTTCATGGATGTTCAGGTCTAAATAACTGCTAGCTTGTACTTATACAGCTCTTGAACTAGAAGAAAACTCCATATTTTAAAAAAATATCTGTATTTTTAAATCCTGGTTTAATCCTGGTTCTGCTGGCAGAAGCTACACTGAGCAGCAGGCTGCTTCCAGGCTGAGGGTTCCTAAGATAGCAGTACACAAGAACAAGGTGAAGCAGGAGACACTGGGAACAACCAGAAACCAGCCAGGTAGAAGGGGAAGCGACTTTCCAATGCCAGAGACGACCATAAACATATCTGGCAGTGCCACATAAATTGGAGGGTGACCTCAAGTGACCTGCAACAGGAATGGGAAACATTAAGTACGCACAGATAGGTGCACAGCTAGGACAGTTCTTAACAGGCTCCTAGAAGCAGGTCTGAAGTCCCATGAAGCACGGAAGAAGCCCTTCATTAATGAAAAGCGGGGAAGAGCCAGGCTGCAGTTTGCAAAAAAAAACTATATTTGAAACATAAGCATATCCATAAATTGAGAAATGAAGAAATGAGTGAAACTAAATGTTCTGCTCTTAATTTTTTACAGAGCTGTATATATTAAATATATATATATATATTTATATATATATCTTTGTGGTCTGACACAAGTATCATACATCTTTCAATATAACGTTATAACATTAAAGTATATGGGGTGGAGGTTGTTGCTTAAAAATCCCTGAGCAAGGACCTGAAGGAAACCCCTAGGAGGATCACTTTAGGTAAAGTATAAAAAACATAAAACTAACTGTTACATAGAGTGCTGTTTACCAGAAATGTGAAATCTCAACACTATCAGGCATTAATGTAACAACTAGGGCAGCATGCTGCACGGACGACTATCTCCTGTAGTGTGTTTCATTCTCTCCGTTCCTCTCCTCACATTCTCCTCGTCTCTGTAGCCCTGCAACCCTCGGCCGATCTTTCAGAGCTGGGTGTGGGAACCACGATTCACAGCAGTGGGAAGCAGACACAAACTCCTACACCCAGTTGACAGTGGTGCACAACACCAGTGGACGCTATACCTTCTGCAGAATCTATCATCTGCTACTGAAAGCATACTTTCCATTTGGCAAACGTGTTGCCTTTCCCAGCAAAGATGTCGCGCGCTGATAACGTCGACCTACTTGATGCCTGTGATAACAAAGTTTTACAGCTGAAAAAGATCCTGAAATACCCATGGAATGTTCCCCAGCTTAGACTATCCATCCATCCATTTTCTGAAACCATTTGTCATATTCATGGCCGTGGGGGGTCTGGAGCCTATCCCAGAGGCTACGGGTGCAATGCAGGGAACAGCCCAGGATGGGGTGCCAGCCAGGCTTAGACTACGTATTATTAATTCAAACATATAACAAATATTTATTTCTGCTCTTAATTGTGCACTACTGTCGTGTGAAAGCACTACTTAAGAACAAACCAGCGCAACTTTTTTGAAGCTGCCAACAGCAGGTAACAGGAGGATTCTGGGTACAGAAAGTGCTGCCTGACGGCAACATGTACAAGAATGCGGGCAGATATGTCCTGAACATTTTTAAGGCCTTTCATCTGCAACGGGCCGTGGGGTGCCTGGGCGCGGGTGGCTAAACGAGGCGAAATGCCTGGCATCAGCAGAGCTCGAAACAACGAGGAAGGTCTGCATCTGATAGGCGCTGAAATGAGCGATGGTTCCCTCATATATGCGGGGAGCTGTTCAGCTCGGTCATTACATTACCTTAGATTCTATTTTTTAGGTCAGCTTGGCTTCTGCATGTAAAGACGCTTTTGGAAAGGAATTTACTCGACTCGCCTTTCTGTGAGGGCTTCCATGTGCCAGATTTATCCAGGCAGCATTTTGCATAAATTAGTGTATAATTACATACATAAATGTGTGTGTTGGGGGGGTCCTTAATAACTGTGACAATAGGCCTCCATGGCAGGAACCCTCAGAGGCGGCTTAAATGACAGGTGAGGGGGGGTCTCTGTTACTGCTGGACCACCATGCCTACATTAACCTGTATTTGACTTTATCGGGTATCCATTGTATACCTTATTTTGCTCAGTAGTGCAGAGTGATCCAGGAGCAGGGTCGTTGAGACCAGTTTTGGGCAAACCATTCAAAGGAACCACCATTCTCTTGTTCATGAATAATGCCGGTTTGTTTTGAAGACCTGCATGTAACTCAGTGCAAGACAGTTTTTATGGGATAATAGGCTTATGGTTCAACTGAATGTCTTTTGCACACTTAGGTATTTACTAATATGCCCTAACTTAAGAGTACTGGCCCTAAAGTAGTGTCTGGTGGGGACCACAGTTATTATTCTTGACGTATTGGCTTTTTGGACATACAGTTGTCTCTGGGGGACCTGGACTGACGCGCATTGCGCTTTAATTTATTTGATTTTTTTTTTTGCGCAGGGAGCGTCGCCCACCGGAACACAGTGCAACTGGGACCGCACAAGGCTATTCTGGGCCTTTGGAGATCAGGTGATAACCACAGAACAGCGGACGCTTTGATACTGGATATCTCTGTCCTATCAGTGACACATAATCATTCATGCGCAATTATCAATTCGTACGCAAAAAGCGGCTGAATTTCTGCGCAACTCTACCCACCGGTCTATTGAGTTAGGGCACTTAATTTAGGCCAGTCTCTCAGGGGCATTGTCAGACAAATGCTTTAATGTCTTTTATTTAAGTTATACTAATGCGTTAATTATATTTAAGCTTGACACGTCGCACAGGTCGGCAACATGACCCAGTTTATCTAGTATATTAACCAAAATGTCAGTCACACAAAAGATATTCTGTTAGGAATGTTTTCTTGTCCCGCGTCTTACAGTTAAATATTAATTCTGTAGGTATTTTAAAACCAGCGCGCTGGGTACGGCATGTTAACAAGTTAACACTGAGTTATAAAACTAATGGGATGGATGTTAGGAACACCTTCCGCGCCCTACACTCCTCTCCCTGCTGCGTGACAGTAGTTATTTAAAAAGATTTAAAAATAGGTGGATACTACATGTTGTGTAATTACTGCAGAAAACGCTTAGAGTAAACAACTCCAATAATAAAGTGACGCCTGCGCCGCGAAAGAGCCAAGGCTTTTCATTTTTTTCGCGAAAAACGTGTTAAGGGAGACAATTCTTCATTAGGTTTATTGCGGTTTTATTTTTAATTATATCCGTTTCGTAGCATTTAGTGCTATATGTGCTGTTTAAGGTGTCAACATGACATGTTCATGGCAAGGTGTTAAACGTATTTAATCGTAGGTAAACATCTTGATTTAATCGCGTATTATACATTTGTGTTTTACATTTACACCCGGATCCAACTCCTCAGGGCATAAATCACAGCAACACCTTGGCTGGTATTCAACTGGAAACAATCCATTTACCACAATAAATTATTTACACCCTTGCTACCTTATTACGCAACACGGTAATTTGCTTAATTCATAATATTTCTCATAACCACATGATTTACATCACATAACATACAAATTAGTCTCATAAAACGTGACCAATAACTGCCGACCAGAAACAAATATTACCATTCGCTTCTGGAAAAATGATCATTTTGGACAGATGTTGTTCGCTCCTTAAGTAAAACAATGCATATTATTTGTGATAACTTTATATATATTGACCAAATCACGCAACTTGATTTGTCGCATGTCTAGTCAATAATAAGTGATAGATCATTCTTGTTCAATAAGTAATTTCTTTGTAACTCAGCCTTGTCAAAAATATCTCGTCAGTATTTCGGCTACACCCTCGTATATTAACTATATATACATCAAGGCTAGCAATTTCTTATGTAAAAACACACTTCCGAATCGCTTTAATTCCCAGTTTCTTAGTTTGGTGGAGTCTTAGTGAAAATACCGAGGAATTTACACATCAGGACTTATTCATTTAAAATGCACTCCCTAATTTTGGAGATTTATTGTGGGGCTCTGCGTCTTCTGTTCCACAGGGAAAGTCCACTGTGTCTATATTGTTTCAGAAAGTTTTGCTACGGGACCATGCATGTAAACTCAAACCCAAAATAGAATCAACTCAAACTCAATCAAACAAACCCAAATAAACCGAAATAATGCATTCAAAGCAATTCTGGTGTCAAAGGGATAGCATATTGTTCGAAAGACTAGTTTACTAGTCATTCTTTGCGCATAACATTTAACTACTTTGAGTCAAAAGGAAGGAAGTATTTCCCTACCTCCACAAATTCGTAAATGTGAATAATGAGCATGCGTGCCCTACGCTTATGTCTTTTTAATGTCTTCACCGCAAAAAAGGAAAAGAATCTGGTCAACTTTCATCGGACGCTGAGTCTGCAGCTACGAGATACCGTGGTGACGAATGCGGAACAGGGTCTGGCTGTAATTCGGATCGTGGTACAGATCTGGAAAGGGCGTAAGAGACAGGTGGACCTAAAAGTAGGCATAGTCTGTTCATAGTAGGCATAGGCACAGCCAGACTCACCTAAAACCGGTCTTAAGCAAGGGCTTTCTTCGCGTTCAGATCCAGTTTGGTATCAAACTTTGCACACCAAGTAACCCCGACAGCCAACTTTTCTCCAGCATCTTATTTGAAGCGTGCATATATAGTCTTTTCTCGTATGTTTTCAGCATTGCGTGTTTAAATATACACTTCGTCGGTGGAGGAGCACGGCTTTTTATGTTTTGATTTGCGTAAGGATGGTCACTTACCAAAACCATGGAGATGACGCGATACATTTGAAGATCCGAGATGCCAACACCGCCACGGACAAGCAACGGATGGAAGAGGAGGCTGTAGAGGAGAATGGCTCGGGGAAGACACAGAGATGCCAGAAGCCCCCGTACTCCTACGTGGCGCTGATTGCCATGGCCATCCAGGAGAGCTCGGAGAAAAGGCTCACTTTGTCAGGCATCTACCGATACATAATCACCAAGTTCCCCTTCTACGAGAGAAACAAGAAGGGATGGCAAAACAGCATACGCCACAACCTGAGCCTAAACGAATGTTTCATCAAGGTACCCCGGGAAGGCGGTGGGGAGAAAGGTAACTACTGGATCATAGACCCCTCTTGCGAAGACATGTTCGAGAATGGGAATTACAGGAGAAGGCGGAGGATTAAGCGCCCCCTCAGATCGTCGCCGACCCACTTTCAGTCCGGGAGCCCATTTTTCAGCGAGGATAGTTATGGCTGTTTCGCCACTTCGGGCTACCTGCAGTCCGGGTTCATGAACACCCCCTCGCCGATCGGCCAGCAGACCGGCCCGATACCCTACACCCCTTGTCAGATGGCAGGTGGCAGCGTACGTCCGAAGCATGTCGAGGATGTTTCTCCTAATTCTGCGTATAATCCCTACTCTCCGGTGCAGAGCATGACTCTGTCCGGCGTGATGAACACCTACAACGACTGGGGCTACCCTTACCACCCTCACTCTCATCATCTGCAGCAACTAAGCCCGGCGACGGCGACGTGTCCGGCGGTCCCCTGTGCCGGGGCTCACACCTTTAACCTGCCGGCGCCTGTCAACCTCCTGAGTTACCCATAAGGCGTATTAAACGGGATCGTGACAGCATATAAAAAACATTTAAATAAACGAAAAGCTGTCAATACTCACCGGTGTATGGATTTTCACTCAAAACTCAAATCTCATAATACTTGATTTCAGATCATGTAAAGGGCCGTGTCTAAAGTGAGCATTTCCCAGGGTATTTTTGGGACGTTTCATTCTTCGTTGGTGCAGAAAACTTTGTTTGTCGAGGAAACACCGAATGGGAGCGATTGACGGGAAGGACTATATGTGAGATGCGCGCTTGCTAGGCAGTTCGCAAGTCATTTTTTTTAAATATTCATAAAAGCCACATGGATGCTGCTCAGTCACTGATACGATGTTCCGTTTGCGATCTCTACATTTTCTGTTGCGTTAAGCATGGGTAAGTCGCTTTGGTCTTGCCTTTAGAGAAAACCAACTGCTCGGCAATCATGCAATTTGTTAAAAAAGACAACCGTGCTTAATCTTTTCTTTTTTTAATAAATTTTTTAATGTAATTTTCAAATGCAAAACCAAGCTAAATAATCCTTAGTGCACACGCTCTCCGATTTCCTGTTCCTTGTTGGGTTTCGGTTGCGAATTGAGACAATAAGGTTGTAACGAAAAAACAGATTGCTATTGAGGCTCAGAATTGCAACAATCACCTGTATTCTAGAGCGATTCGAAGGAATACGCTTTTAAAAAGATTGACTGGCATATTGTGGTATAGAAACAACTCCTAACCTAAACCCTTACTTAAAAACCATAGTGATACTGCAAGAAACTATAGGATCTAATATAGGATATAATAATCTGTAATAGTTTTTCCTCCATGTAATGTTCTGTCTAGTAGTAATGTCTAGTAGTATTCTGTAATACTTGTGTAGTACCATGTTGTATTTAATAGTACTGTCATAACATTCAATGTCAGTTGTTCTGTGATATTTTTGATAGTTTCACTATAGGAATTCAAATATTTGCGCAATAAATGACGGTGTTCAATAGTACCGCGATAACATTCAGTCTATGATATCGATGATATTTACGTGAAAGTCTACAGATGCTGCGTACCAAACTGATGTCAAGTTCAAGTCATGTATCAGCAATCATTTTAGACAAAGTATATAGGCCAAATGATATATGAATATAATATAACAAAAGGCGTAATAAAAAATTACATGCATTATTACTTCTCTCCAAATCTGGCGTTTTTGATAATTACTGCGATATGATCTTTTGCAACAAGTAGCTATTTTAGTTATTTTTAAGTAGGTTTATTTGCAATTTTCAAAAACATTAAATGTCACCGACTTTTTCTATATTATTTTCATACCGATTAATCGGTATGTAGTCACAGCAGGTAATTATTATTTGATTGAAAATTCCATTTAATAATTCACTTTCCGTAGGTGAAGCTGTCAAAGAATAAAATCCTAAAGGGGGTTGCTTTTGTGTCTTGTGGTTTTATCAGCATTAAACTGTAAAATTATTAGAAGTGATGTTATTTCGCGTTCATTTTTGTAATTATCAACATATCTACAAGCATGCAAGATCAAAAATTAAACATACAAAACATACTTAGAAGTTTCACGAAGTCTTGTCGACCTGCGTAGTAGGTATATATAAGTACTTTTTGAGTAACTTGCTGCGTTGATGTCACGTTGTAAGTTTAATACAGCCGTACCTGGAGCTGGTGAACAGTCGACTAATGACCAAAATAGGCCTAAAGCTATGTAGAAATACTACAAAGCATTCTATATTCTTAGAAGATTAATACTGACACTTTAATTTCCACGTTGTTTCCATTTATATGGCCTTCATCCTTAATGTCTGAACAACCATGTAAGGTGTATATATAGGCAAAAATTAATTAAAGGATACTATAACAAGCAAATTAAAGGACGGTGTACAATGGAGTTTACCACACTTATATTGCTGCTGGGAACACTGGACTTTTTCCATCTAATCAGAAATGAGCAGGTCTTATGACTGCCATCCTCATCCCTGTCATCTAATTCTTTAACGATATAATTTATGGATGTAAAATACAAATTGAAAAATTTGATTTGAGACAGATATCTAAAAAGAAATACTGCAATCAAGATGCTTTGTGATGGAAATATCATTTGCTATGTGGATGTTTTATTCTTCAAATCCCAATATTTAACGGTGTGTTTAGATAAATATACATGATTAAATCAGATCCCAATGATCTATCCAAGCTATTTCATCACATATAAAATGGCAAGATTTTTTCCCAAGACAGTATCGCACGTTTTTAAGAAGTCCGAATTATGTTAATTTGATAATTAACTTAACGATTTAGTTATAATTATCAATAAGCTCTTAGTTTAATATGAGCTGTGTATAATACAGAGGCCTAATATGTATATGCCCACGTAATTAAATACTTGTTTTATGTCAAGTGTATGTTGTAGTTTTACACACATATACTTTATTTTAAGATGCATGTGTGCGTGTGTGTGTCTTTGAAGTATGATTTCCATTTGCTTCGAGATCACTCTCAGAAGTTTAAATTATTTTGACTGTTTATCGGTGAAGTTACAAACAAGTGCATGTCCGTGGACTTTTTTATCCAATCAATTATCAAATTTCACTTGAGTCACTCGATTGATGGCGTCTTATTGCGGGCATGTTGTGAGAAGGCCCAATGCATTGGAAAATAGCGAAAAGGAGAATGCAAACGACAATCAAAAAGACGGGTGGACATAACAAGAACTGTATCACTGGGAGTCTCGAAGACCTGGACAGAAGACGGGACATTCTTCAGAAAAGACACTCATATGGTCGCTAGGGGGCGGCACAAATGGTTACTGTAAACTAGATTACAAGCGACATACCAGCTTAGGTCAGGTGATTTGTATTACGCTCCTGTAACAATAAAACAGCCTTTTGCAAATTTACAATTATGTTTCACCATTACTTCTTACTCGATAAATTACTTGGAAGTGTCACTAATGTAGTAAGCACTACCTTCCGGCAATATTTAGCAGTACTATATATAATATTTAGTCGGGCATTTATTGAATGTAAAAACTACATTTAAAGACGTTTTGAAGCAGAAAGCCGACTTCTGTACCGTCTTGTTTGAAGTTCCTCTCCAGCTCCCCCTAGTCGCACAACTGCGCAGTATAATCTGAAATTAATACCGTCCATCCATCCAAACATCCATGTTCTGTGCTGGCTTATCCTGTTCAGGGTCGCGGGGGGTCCGAAGCCTATCCCAGCGACTACGGACGTAAGTCAGGCAATGGCCCAGGTTGGGGCGCCAGCCCATGGCAGGGCTGAAAGTAATATAACGACGTGAAATATGCCTATATAGCAACAGAAAATGTCATACTGGTCTCGGACTGGACAGTGAACTTATCATATCGTGAATTGCATTTAATTACCTGAAGATATAAAACGTCCACTGTATTTAAGAATATTGTAACGAAAAGCCGAAGCACTTCAAGCCTCATGTGCACGGTATTCAAATTAAGAGCACCATGACAAACGGGGAACGTTTTTCTGCTCCTGGAGACCAAAACAGTACAACCACGAGACGCTTGATCCCTTGAAGAGGACTAGTTGCCCGCCGGAAACTTTTGCTTATTAAGCGTAATCTTACCCAAGACAGCAGCAAAGAATTATACTCAGACTTTCTTTAAAAAAGTATGCAGTGCCATCTAGTGGCTAGAAATAAAAAATAAAAACGACGTCATGTATTATAGACCCAAAGTTATCCACCCATCTATTCACCGAGCCAGCCATCCATCTTTCCATAATTCCATCCATTCATTTTACATAGGCCTTCAATCGCTTAACCACAACTGGGGAGCCAGCAAGTATGGACGCCAGTCCATCGCCGCGGTGCACTACATGCAAAAGAGCCAAACTCGAATTTACAAGTAGGCCTACTGCGGATCCATCATCATTTTCTATTGATTGAGAACCTAAATTAATCGACCAATGAAAATCTCTGGGGCTTTTCGCCCCTTGAAGGAATAATATAGTTACAAATGGATAGCCTAATAACTAAATTATCACAATAAGAATCTATTGTGATAAGTTTCACATTTAATTATTTTATTAAGAGCCCTGCACCTACTATAACAGTTTTCAAATGATAAAGCATTAAACTTTAAAACGATAGCGGCATTTAATTCTAATTTTATTAGCACCCGCCCGGGGGGGGGGGGGGGGGGGGGTTCGTTGTTTTGTGTGCCCCCTGTCCCCCACTCGCCCCGCCCCCACGAAAGTTTGTCACCGTGTGGCGTACCTTTCTTTTCCTTTCTCTGTTTT
>JAODKM010000042.1:16635223-16645275 GCA_026780845.1 Petrocephalus sullivani
TTTAAAAAAAAAAAAAAAAAATACATAAAAGAAGACACCGATTTTTATTTTATATTCTTTGCGCCCCCCGGCGGGGGGGGGGGTGTGGGGGATCACTGTCTCGGTCTGTCCAGTGTCCCCAAATGACCCCCTCCACACGAAAGTATGTCAGCATGTTGCTGACCTGCATTTTGCTCTCTGCAGCATTTACCGCTGCCACAGGGCATCGCTAACCTGCCGCCCAAAGAGCGGCTTAATCTAACTAAAAAGAAAGATAGGAACAATACGGCAACATGCGCAGGACAGGAGACAGGGAATGCCTCTGGTGAGATGGAACTGAAATCATCCGGAAGACCAAACAAGTACAGGAATGTATGAGATCATAATAGTAGGGCTTAGCCAAGAGGTGGCAGAGTAACTGCACACGCACGCCAGATTTATTAATAGAAAAGGGCTAAACATCCACGGCAGGGGACGATCTCCACTAGGAGGCGTCAGTTTGAAGAAGGAAGCGTCACCGAATTTTTTAATACATAATCTGGAGTCCTGGGTTTGTCATTGTGCCAGCCCCCTGCGGGAGATATTCACATTCCCGCGGCTGGATCGAAATAGTCTTTTCAACAGCATCGCCCGATGCGAATGCCAGCTTTACAGAGATGGGTGTGCTGTAGTGGGCAGGTGGCTGGCAATGCTAGGCGCTGCCAAGAGTCTGGAGCGACATGCGTCACGCTGGGTGCGTCGTGATTGCGGAGCATCAAGTGCTTCGCCGCTGGGGGGGGGTGAGATGCTGCACCATCACGTCATGGTGCTGCCATACACACCAAGCCAACTAAAATAAAGTCCGCGTTGATCTAGCAGCGCTTGCGTGGCTCTAAATCATGAGATCATTGTTTTGTTTATATGCGGAGAAGACTAGGCGACAAACAGACGCCGATGCTTAAAATGTTTTTATATACATTTTATAGTTGTTTTTAATTATTTGTAAGCATTTTAAAATTGGTTATTTTATGAATTTGTCATTAAATTGGTCACTATGTTGTCTTTAGAAGGATCAGATGCTTTGCAATGAACTGCATTGGCAGCTGTAGATGGTAGTGCAATTACTGAAAACAAACGAACGTTTTTAAAAGCCGAGCTGTACGCTCGACAAACCGCTGCCGATAAGTGGGTGTTGATTATCAGATCCGAATGGCGAAAACGTCAGCGGCAGCGTTTCCATTCTGAATACAACAGGCCCTTTCGAGATGCATTAAGTACCGTTTTACTGGAATCTGTAGAGGATTCTGTCTGAATAAAGCGCCCTTATCATTCAGCAAAGAAGGTACTTTACTCCACTGCTGGAGTACATTGCGGGCCCCTCCTGGCTGTTTACTTAAGTGAATTTATTTTATTTTATCAATTAATCAGTCAATCAATCAGACTTTAATTACAGATTCGGGGTCAGGTAAAAGACTAAAAGACAAAACATCACACAGGATAGATTATATAAAAAATACATGCACAGCCAATATACAAAGTGCGTCAAATAGACACATGGAACTGAAACTTATGTTAGCTAAGCCCAAGATGATTTCATTTTCAGATTCATTTACTAAGCAAATAAACTCATATATAAGATAACTTACCAGTGTATTAAAAGAATACACTCCTGTAACCACAAACGCCTCACTTGTCCTACACCATCTGGGTCTCATAAGAAATATTCTCATGCATCTTATATACTGCCTCAAGTCTCTGCATACTTATTTTTCTATAACTTGAGCACAGATGTGTGATTTAGTGATAAACAGCATCAGTCACTCTTTTTGTGCTGCCGACCTCTTTTCTTGCTAAACTGTTTGTTAAAGGTCTTTGAATAAATGGAATGCTTATCCGTACCTTGAATAAAGACCTCATACTCATTCTGCTCAAGGCAATCTTTTCATGTATTACTGCGGCTTCAGTGCCTCACCGGAAGTTTCCTCACTGAAGTGCCGCGGGCAGTTTTAATTAGCAAACTCTGGCAGTGATACATGTCAAACACTTCCGGGCGGGTGATGATGAACGTGGGCCCGGTGACGGCAGCACACTCCCGATCCGGCTTTGACGCTCGGCGGCTTTGATCTGATTCAGTTGCTAACGAGAGCGATCCGCTGTCTATTCCCGGGTCCTCAGGAGATGGTGACGTGCGGGTCGTCAGGTGCTATGGGACCCTGTGTGCGCGGGTGTTGGTGGCACGGGGGGGTGGCATGATCAGCCTACTGTGGATTCACGGAGGTAGCTTTGTGGAGGTGGACTGCGGGGTGCTTTATGTGAAGATCAACCTACTGCCACCAATAAACAATAGACGAGTCAGCCAGCACTGCTTTTACTGATTTCACCCTGATGCACTGCCCCGCAGACCTCTCTACGTGGAATAGTTTGTATGAAAGGACTTACAGGATTTGCAATCTTGTTTATTTGACCTCCTCTTTTTTGACCTCCCTCTTTCTGCTGTTACCTATGCTTGCTCACCGAGGGCTTTGGGCAGAGATAATGCAAATGTGCGTTGCGAAAATGCGCTACACAAATAAAATTGAATTGAATTGAGTATACTGTGATATACAATGGAAGTGAACTCTGAGCTTGGCCGAACGGCTCACCGCATTTGTCCCCTTTCCAGGCTCCTGAATGTATGTCTGAATGACAAGAGGGACAGTTGCTAAAGCTTTGTTACATTTTTTTCTTCACCAAATGGGGTTAGCATGTTCATTCACAAGATCCAGTCAAGAGTTTCCGACATTCTATGGCAATATAACATAGCTGAGTTTCTCTTATTCCATTCACAGTGAATGGGGCCTGGTGTCGCAGGCTTGTGAGAGCGCACTGACCTCGGTGGTGACTGCCGACGGCCGCCGGCACTTCCGCCGGCATCTGCCAGAAGCACAAAAGCTGGTTATGCAAGCTCCTGCCACAGGGACAATGGGCAGGAGTGCCTGGAGCAACCGACCTGTGAGTCAGACTGCACAGCAAAAACAACTCTTCAATGTTTCGGATTAAGGTTGCTGACAGGAGGGTTGGTCTGCTTTGCTGGTTGCCATGGGAACAGAAGTCATCTCCAATTTTTTTTTTTTAAACATAAAACCAAATGTCACACATAGTTTATTTGATTCATAATTAAAAATGCACAAATATACCATTATACCGGGGTCGCATTAGCAAGAATTCTAGCTCATGCATTCTAATTTCCGGACCACACTCTGTAGATTAAATGAAACTGCGTTAAATAAACTGCGGATTTCTGAATATTTATGAACTTCGGAAACGGTAAGGCTGACATTTCCCGCCGGGGCGCATTAAGGTGAGCCGTGCTTTTGGCGTAAGCTGCCTGTTGTCACGGTCTGGAGCCAGTTTGTATTCCTGTCCATGGGTATTGTCTGCTTGAGGCCCACATTCATGCTGATCTTCAGTCCGTCAACATTTCCGTTTTGTCTTGAAGTTTAATTTAACTTAAATATTGCTTACACATCTACCTGTACATTCACTGGAAGCACAGAATAGCTGCATCTATTCAACTTCTTGATAGCTGTATGTTTGTAATGGGCTATTTGCTTCACTTGTGTGTCATTTTGGACAAAGGCGTCAGCTAAATATAATAAACGTAAATATAACGTCTTATACCATGCGCCTCTCCCTCGCTTGAAATGCTCGATGCGTCCAGTAGATGGAGACACACATGCAGTTATACTTAACAATACCTCAGACCAGCCGACAAGCTGGCTTAATGGGTCGCGTTGTGAGCTCACGCGTCGGCATAGTAAGACTTCCTCCTACTGCCAAAAGAGGCATTGTAGCTAAATTAGTGTCTCTAAAAATGACTCTCCATCTGTGACTGAGTGTGAGGCGCGTGACGGGCTCACGTCTCGTCCCCGCGCCCTCTGTTTCCGGGTACAGCCGTTACCCTGTAATGGAGAAGCCAGACTGTTAATGGTGCACCAAACTGGTTGTTCCCACAACAATAATATTAAGCCCCCCCATACACACACACACACACACACACACACACACGCACTCGCTCATAGTTGGATCCTTCATAAAGCTCTCTGCAACAGCATTTGTCTGGAAATTCTAATTCTTTTTTTTAATTAGTTAATTAAATCCCCCAATCCTCACCTTTTAGCCAGCTGCTTGTCCTTAATCTAAACTGGTACATTCTCATTATGTAACACCTACACTCCAGGCCACTGACTAAGTCATTTTAGATAAGAGCCCGGAAAATAAAAGCAGGAGAGAATGGCATGTACTGGCAGTGCTAATGGATACCTGTGGCAGAACAGAATTCCTCCAGCACGCAGTCAGAGACCAGCGTTCCATTCCAGAACACTCCGGCTCAGAATGTGGTTTGCTGTACTATTAGCTGGTCTGTGTCTAGCTTCGAAATTGAGGGACACGCCTCTTTTTCCGTTCGGGGAGATGTTACTTTGCCAGGAGGTGATGTAACCATCACAGGAGACTATGGCCACTGTAACAATACGCTGAAGCGCAGCTTTTTACTCTTGTGACATGTTCTGAAGAAGAGGCTGAAGTGTGAGGTTTTGGAGGAGATCCTCAAACATTTGGACAAAATACCCTTTGAGTGGAACTCCACTGCTTTTCTCCTTTGCCTGTATTTGGTGCAGTACAATGCAGTGGGTTTTAAGAATGAGTATGTCCCAATGTCCTCGAAACCCAGGGCTGCCCAACCCTGCTCCTGGAGATCTCCCACCCTGCAGAGCTTAGGTGCAGCTGTAATTTAACACACCTGGTACAGATAATCAGGCCCTTCGTAGTGGTATCTTCATAGTAGAGCCAGCTATGTTGAAACTACTTGTACAGGGTGGTAGCTCCAGGTGTAGGGTTGGGCAGCCCTGGTTTAACTGATAAGCCTGGTCTGGGGGGCTTAGAGCCTATCCTAGACTGTAGGAGGACACCTTAAATGGGATGGCAGTTCATCACAGGGCACATGCACGTTGGGCCGTATAGAGATGGCCGCCTACCGTGAAACACGGGGAGAACATGCAAACACGATTTGAGCTACCAGCGCTGGAGCGGAGAAGTCATTTAACAACCACTTAGCAGACACACTTATCTAAGCACTCTATGCAGCTGGAACGTTTACTGGAACTCTTGAGGGTCGAGAGAGCTGCTGATGCTCCTTCCATCAACCAACCATCTTTGGGCAGCAAAGCTACGAATCTCTTCGCTTTGCTTAGCGCTACCCAGAATCCTCTGCTTTTCCTGTGTGTACCAGGTCATGTTCTCTGCTAAAATGGGTGTACACGGTCTCTCTGACTGCATGGTCTTTAAGTTTACCCTACTCCTTGAAATGTTCGTTTTTATTTATTTATTATTTTTTTTTATTCAGGTCTTACATTTCTGATTATTCTCTGGCAGGTGTTACAGTGACTTGACACAATCTCTCTATACATAACACTTCTCCCATAGCTCTTTCTGTGTGTACTTGCCAAGCAGCCTTAGAACACGCAGAAATGAATCATGCTTTGATGTCTACGGCTGATTACTCCAGGGGATCCCACGGAGAAATGGGTTGGGGGGGGGCTGTGTGAGGGAGGGGCTGTGATTGGACTCGAGAGGATGATTCATCCTTCTTTCCCATCTGATGATCTAATTCATCACACCTATTTGCTTTGCATTTCAGTATGGATGAGGAACCCTGTTATATGTGTCACTGTGTTAAAGCTGCTCTATACTCCAGTCTTACCGAAGAAAACGTCCAAAAGTCTCCAAACCGGTAGTGTCTCTAAAAGATTTTCCATGATATCTGTGTGCTTGGGTGTGTGTAGGTGTGTTCCCATTGGTCATCTGGGGAGCTTGCCTACGGAAACGAGACAATTTGCATGAGTTTTTGGAACATAGCAAAAACGTGGGTTGTCTGGGGGGGTCCGTGAGGAGAACGATAGCACATCCTCCGCACTTCCCTTCGCTGGCTTTGTGGAATCTGGGGGGGGGGGGGGGTTGGGGGCCTGTTTCAGGTGTGGAGATGAATGCAGGTCATATTTGCTCTGATCTCCATTATTTTCTGATGTGTTGTGCAGCCTTTGCATAAATGACTCAATGAAAAGCACCAGAGCTCTTAAGGTTGCCATGGCAACTGCATGACAAAACAAGGATGGTGATGATGTGGGTGAAGAAGTTTGAGGGTCTTAGATATGAGCCACCCTTCAAGCCTCCCCATTGTAGTCAGCCTAGAGAGGTCAGATTAGCCTGTTAAATGTCATCTTCTTGCTAGAAACACCGCCTTCAGGACTGGGGACACTGAAGTCAGAGAAGGGCAGTATTTCAATTAAAAGTATTTATTTTTTTTTATTTTATTTTAAATACTTAATAAAATATGTGATTCTATTTTTTTATTTTATGTCGTTTTAAGAACCTTCCTCACCAGGCTTACAGGCTTTTAAATTTAGCCTACCACTATCTTTGGCTATATGCAAATAAATCATGTGACACATCCTGTTGGGCCCAGCTTGCTAGTTGTGAAGTTTTCCCATGACCAGTAATCTATGGAAAGATGCCTGATGCAAATTGCCATAAGGTAACGTATGTAGCAAGATATACTATCAGATATTGCTCACTGAATGTCATTATAGGACAGAAATAGAGCGATTAGCAAACAGCAGTGCCGTGCTCTAGAACTTGTGAATGAAGTTGCTAGTCTGCTTGTAGTATTTTAGTTAATTTCAACAGGCATGTGGGCAGTGGCATCTTCTGGTTTGCCATGACTGCATTAGAGATAAATCAGGCTAGCTACTTTTGTTCCTATGGACAACATTAATTTCTATCTGCCAAACGCAGGTGTCTTTATAGCCACTAGGCCTGTATAAAAGGGAGAAGTGGCTGGTGAGCTTACTGTCGCATATGTGTCACGGTTGCTTCTTTTTTGAGCGTATATCTACACACCAGTTTCTTCTTTGAGTTTGCTCATGTTCGGCACCCTACTGTAAGACGGAGCATTATGGTAATTAATTTAAGAAAGCGTTGGTGTGCCTCTTTTCATGTGCACACATAGACGCCAGCACCCCTATCAGCCACCTCCATCATGCTCACAAACACTCCTCACAGAAAACATATTAATGATTACTTACATAATGGCGACACCTGTCTCGGCTGGTGGGGCAATCAGTCCATTATCAGCTGCTAGAGCAAGAATCAACACTGATCCAGTGCTAAAACTTTGTTAGCTCAGGCACTGAAAAGCTTCTCAGCTCGATACATGGCCGACACAGGTCAGGAGCTTCAGTAAATGTTCATATCAAACATCAGAATGGGGAAAAAATGCGAGCCGGGTAACTGAACGTGGCATGGCTGTTGATGCCAGATGGACTGGTTTGAGTATTTCAGTAACTGCTGATCTCCTGAGATTTTGTCACATAATAGTCTTCAGTTTACTCAGAATGGTGTAAAAAAACACACCCAGTGAGCGGCGGTTCTCGGGATGGAAAGGCCCTTTTGATGAGGAAGGTCAGATGGCCAGACTGGTTCGAGCTGACATAAAAGCTCCAGTAACTTAGCTAATCGTTCTGTACAACTGCGTTGAGCAGAACAGTATCTCCGAACAAAAAGCAAGTCAAACCTGTGGGCTACAACAGCATAAGACTATGTCAGGTTCCACTTCTCTCAGCCAAAAACAGAAATCTGAGGCTGCAGTGGACACAGTTTGACCAAAACTTGATAGTAGAATATTGGAAAAACATGATCTGATGAATCTTGAGTTCCCACTGTTCCCACCATCCTGCGGAATCCATGCCATGAATATTGGGGCTATTTTGAGCGGAAAAGGAGGCCCTATCCAGTATTAGTATAGTGTTCCTAATAAAGTGAACGCAAGATATCTAAGCTGTAAAAGTGAAAGGTGAAAGTGGATCTGCCAGCACAGTAGGACATGTGCTCAAAGACTGTGCCGATCACAAACGTTTACAACCTCTACGTGCCTTACAACAACCACCATCCTTCAAGTGCCTAAAAGTCAAATATCCATCAAATATGCTTCAATGATTTCCGTCCAATGGCACTCTCTCCGAGTATTATGAAGTTCATGGAGAAGCCATACTTAAGAGATGACACTCCAGCTGATCTGATCCAGTATCAGTAGTATCCCTATAAAGTCAAGCAGTTTGGTTAAGAGCACATCACTCTTCCGCACTGACCGTCAGTACTAACATGCATTGTACTGAGCCCCATCCTCTGCTCTCTTTTCAGGCTGTGCACCTGTCCACTGTTCAAACTGACAAAATATAGGGACAATACTATGGTCATAGGTCTGATGTCCGATTATGCAGCCTACAGGGCAGAAGTCCAGAACCTGGTGGACTGGTGTTCAGGTAACAGTCTGACTCTTCATATAGGTAAAAAAAAGGGATAATCTGTGACTTCAGACGAGGCAAAAATAAGCATGTACTCCTGTATGTAAATGGCGGCCAAGTGGAGAGAGTCCCAAATACCTGGAGGTCTGCATTTCAGATAATGAGACATGGACAGTCAATATTACCTCACTGGCTATCTGTAATGCGCTATAGATACCTCCAATAATGCAGCACAAAGCACCCTTAATTCTTATACTGACTAATTCTTATCCTGGACAGTCTCGTATTTCACCTGTTGCCTTCATAAAGCATCCAGTAACTTCAAAGACCACATGCACCCCTATAACTATCCGTTTACATTTTTTCCTAGAGGCAGATGATAGAGAAACATCCAGGCCCACCCACCAAGAATGGGGAACAGTTCCTGCCCACGCGCTGCTGCACGCTGCACGCTGCACACACACAGTGATCACTGTCGCTCACTACACTGTCACGTATCATACCGCCGTGCTTTTCCTGCCACTGCCTCGCACCACTGTCACGCCCTCTTCCCCGCTGTTACTGCCAGTTTATCGAAATATTACCTGATGGTCATCTCTCATTGCACTTCACTTCTCATATAGGTTCTGAATGCATATGTATTTATATATTTTTGTGTATACTTCATATTTCTTTCATTACTTTCCTTCTTAATCATTGTCATTGAAGTGGCGTAGCAAATTTCCTGGTACACCGTGCAGTGAAAAGGTATTCTATTCTATTCTATTCCACTCTATTGGAAGTCAAGGCAAAGAGGGTCTTTGAACAGCTGCCATGTTGTGCCTGTAGATGGCACGTCATTCTGCTCAGCGTGTATTCATTAAAAAGATCCTTGTTTTTTTGTGGGGCCCAAAGTGCATTTAACTGGCTTGGTGCATTAGTGAGCTGCACTCCTTATTCTGACGCAAACCACGACCTCACCGGCACTGAGCACACCCTAGAACAGTGCGTCTGGCTAAATACTACCCTCCCTCCCTCCCTTCCGTCCTTCCGTCCCTCTGTCCCTGTGCTGGGCTGTGCGATGACATAATGCCTCCATTATGGCTCTAGAGCCAGGGGCTGGTGCTACAGCTTCCTCTGTGCCTCCAACCACTTTCCTGGCAACAGCCAGTGAGCTGTAGCTTAAAATAGTCTCTCCCTCTCATTTCTAAGCTGTCTTTCCACCTCTTCCAATCCCAAAATGTTTTGACGTTTAACCTGACTTCAGAGAAGTCAAATTTTCATTGTATGTATCATTTAGTCAAACATTATTTATTATTGTCAATAAATACTTTACTCTGCATACAAAGCGGTCGTCCCTTCCAGGGTGTACCCCAGCCTGGCTTCCTGTGCTGCCTGCGATAGGCTCCACCCCTTACCGGGACAGGATGATGGACGGAAGGGTGGATTTAGCTCAGGAGGCGGCTGGGAGTGCTTAGCATGAGGGCAGGAACGAGGGGTAAGGCAAACCAGCCCCAGGCGCTGTCACGTCCCTCCCATCCGATCCTCGTGTGCCACACCCCCTCGCTGCCCTCGATTAATTGAAAAAATAACTTTAAATAAAAGATAGAAACTGATTTGCATTTCATGAGGGAAATAAGTATTTGAACCCTCTAACAAAAAAAGACTTAATAGTTAATTTTAGTGGCAAAACCCTTGATTGCAAGCACAGAGGTCAAACATTTCTTGTAACTGATGACCAAGTTTGCGCACATTTTAGGAGGAATTTTGGTCCAC
>JAODKM010000042.1:16657379-16669364 GCA_026780845.1 Petrocephalus sullivani
CGAGTCCCATGGAAACGAGTCCCATGGAAACGAGTCCCATGGCAACGAGTCCCATGGCAACGAGTCTCACGGCAACGAGTCTCTGGGCAGCTCCAATAGCAACAGCAAAGACTCTGCCCTGCTGGAGTCATCTGGGAGCAATAAAAGGTCAGTGAGTCACTTTCGTCATCAAGGGGGAGTTGTACTTAGGCAAAATCTAGTTTGAAGTCTTTTTGTGCTCATGGCTCTGGAATGTGATGTTGAATGAATCGTTCATAGCAGAATAAGCCTCTCCTGCGTGGGTGGGAATTTGTCTTGACAACGTGGTGTTTCGCGTGCGTCTTGGTGCGCAAGAGCAGGAACACGCGGATGGCACGTGCAGCACATAGGCTCGTCTTCCGCTGAGATTATGTTTGGCTGCCTCTAACAAGTCACGCCCACTGTCCTGTCAGAGGGACTGCTGACTCGCCTGCTGGCTGTCAATCACAACGAGGGGCGGGCTGAGGTGGAGGTGGAGGTGGATCCTTTTTTTTTTGTCTGTAGAATGGCTTCTGGATTCCTTCCAGACTGTAGTGTCTGAGAAGGGCGTTTACACAGTCAGCATGTTCTTTTCCTTTTTCGTAACAGCCGTTACCATAGCTAGTGGTAAATAAAAAAAAAACACAAGACTCCTTGGGGTTTTAGCCTGGAATAAAATGTTCTCTCTAAGTTCTGGAGAAAGTCTGCGGTCTTTTATTTGTGCCAGTTCTTTTTCATGTTTTATGGACGGGTTTTGCCTTGTATGGCACCTGGAGGGAGTTATAGAAAACTGTGATAGCTTGTCTAATATATGTAATTATAACTTATTGGCATTTTGACGGAAACATAAACTTGCTGTGTGCAGGCTGCAGGGACTTATTTACGTAATTCAAGCTATTTCTGCTTCAAGGGATATTTGTCAAGGTACTTACTATAATAAGCTCCTTTTCTGGTATGGTTAAGACTTAAGACTGGTGTCGACTATGGCCTAAGTTAGCCTGGCGGCGTCTCGCCAGCTGATTTGCATTTATTTAGACACACTGTCCTGCATCTGTACCTCGTAAGCAGTTTATTTATGGTGCGTACTTCACGAAACATGTGCTCTACTTCTCTATGCCGTGCCAGAGCAGAGTGACAAAATGAGGTTTCAGGTGACATAAACACACCAACCAAATATCCAGTGTAAGTATTTGAACCTGACCTAGTCTCGAGGGTGAAGCAAAACAGCTGAACCTTCTAGAAGAGGTGTTGTTAACAATTTATCCCCCCGTTATGACTCTTGTGACAGCATGTGGCCATCTCAGTGGACCCTTGGGAAAGCCATCTAGTGGGAACACAGTCATTCTCTGTAGGAATGCTGCTGAGAATCAGTTCACATTGAGTACAATTTCAAGACATTGAGTTGAATTTCAAGGCTAAGGTCTCTGTTTGCCCTACAGCTCCAATTCCCACAGTCCTTCACCACCCAGCAGCTCCAACGCCTTCAGCCTTTTGAGTGGCAGCTCTGAGCAGGACAACCCATCCACCAGTGGCTGCAGGTCAGATCTGTTCACAAATGCATGCATGGAAATTGCATTTCACAAAAGTATTTTATCATTGCCATGGATTTGTTGTGACCCACTGATCTTTAAGGGGGACTTTGCAAAACCATCGTGTGATGTCCTAGAGTGTTTCCGCAAGATGTAACCCAATGATCGGTAGATATAATTGTGTCTCAGGCCCGGAGTACGGTCCATGACGAGTGCGTGTCTCTCTCTTGCCATCTGCAGCAGCGAGGAGTCCGCCAAGGCCAAGACCCAGAAGGAGCTGATCAAGACGTTGAAGGAGCTTAAGCTCCACTTGCCCTCGGAGAAGAGGAACAAGCGCAGCACATCCAGTACGCTCAACACGCTCAAGTATGCCCTGCACTGCGTCAAGCAGGTCAAAGGTGAGGACAGCCTGGAGATTCGTCATACTGTGAAAGATTGTGGTGACATGGTGGGGTTAAGAATGGGTCTGTTGACTGAAGAGTAAACCAATGTGAACGGTGCTCCTTGGTAATTCTTATTGGTGTATGATTCAGCCAATGAGGAGTACTACCAGATGCTGATGATCAATGACAGCCACCCATTGGGCCTGGATGTTTCTTCTTACACCATTGAGGAGATCGACAGCATCACCTCCGAGTACACCCTCAAGAACACGGTATGTGGACCGCAACAAGAACGCCCACGGCTCGCCATCGTCACACATCGCATTGAATATGTCTTGCCTCCTTCAGTTCACTACTGGTCCTTACGTTCTTCCGTGTTCTGGCACAACAGGACATCTTTGCTGTCACCGTGTCCCTCATAACGGGGAAGATCGTCTATATCTCAGACCAGGCGGCCTCCATCCTCAACTGCAAGCGGGATGTGTTCAAGAACAGCAAGTTCGTGGAGTTCCTGAGTCCACAGGATGTCAGCGTCTTCTACAGCTTTACCACACCCTACCGCCTTCCTTCCTGGAGCATGTGTACTGGAGCAGGTATCCCACAGGCCGAAGCTCGCTCACATCCATATGTGGCCAGGGATCTCAATGTTTTGTCCATCTTCACCTATCTCCCATTGAATTTAAATATTTTTGCCCATATTTCAGAGTCCTCCCCCTCCGACTGCTTGCAGGAGAAGTCCTTCTTCTGCCGGATCAGGTATATGCAGATGCCAGGCCTTGCCATCTGTTCATATGTTTTTATGCATGTCTTTATTTGGGGGAAGTTATTTTAGTCGCCTGGCATCGTACCTGAAAAACCAACTGCTGTTTTAAAAATCAGTGTTGCCCCCTGGTGGGAAAAGCTGGTATTTTCTGACCCGACTTTTGCAAGGGAATAGTAGTAAGGGTGATGGGAAAAGTGAACATTTGCAGTGAGATTATCATGCTTTGTTAGGGAGCTTCTGACTGCTTTCTGGGTTAAACTATGCAGTGACGGTACAGGGTGGGACAATCTGACCCCCCGTGGGATTTGAAGTCTCCATTGGGGTGCTGATTTGCGGCCTAGTTTCAGCAAACAAAGCTTGTTTGTGCACCAAGCTTAACATCCTGTTGGTAACTCGGCTGTTTACCCATGTATATGCGAGGTCTCATTCAGCCCTGTGCTCGTCCATCCAGCGGGGGCCGAGAGCACCAGGGGGACCTGCAGTACTTTCCCTTTCGCATGACGCCGTACCTGATGAAGGTGCAGGATATGGAACGTGCCGAGGACCAGTTCTGTTGCCTGCTGCTGGCCGAGAGGGTGCACTCGGGATACGAAGGTATGCCTCACGTCACGGAAGCACGTTACCTTAACTGTCTGTCTTTCGTCCGCTCTGCAGTTGTAGATCCACAGTGACTCTTGCATCTTATGCAAGATAGGATCTCGGGGGAATTGAGGATGGTATGAAACCTTGCTCTTCTGTTCTTGGCCTACACAGCTCCCAGAATTCCAACCGACAAGCGGATTTTCACCACCACACACTCGCCAAATTGTGTGTTCCAGGACGTGGATGAAAGGCGAGTGGACTCCTTGTAGCACAGTAATGCCTAGCTCCAGCTGGCATGTTATGCTTTTTAAAGTGTTGCTTGTAAGTTTCTTTTAACAATTTAGGGGAAATTCTAAGGTAGCTTTGACACCATGGTGGGACAGGATGGACCAGACAAGGAGCTGTCTGTAACCATGACAACAGCATCCTAAAGTCAGTCTCTCTCTCTCTCTCGCAGGGCTGTTCCCCTGCTGGGGTACCTGCCACAGGACCTCATTGGGACACCTGTCCTCTTGCACCTGCACCCCAGTGACAGGCCCGTCATGCTCGGCGTGCACAGGAAGAGTGAGTCACAAGGCAGAGAAACCCTGTCATCTCAATTAACCATAAGCATCGGCTCTCTTAGGGGCACAGATGTTGGTGCTGCTGCTTGCTGTTCCTGTAATTCTAAAATGTCAGGTAGCACTGGACTTTGATTGAAAAAAACCACAGGTATTATAAATAAAAATGCCACTCAAAGATAATTTGAACTGGAGGGAATATACGCACAGTTGGGTCTAGATTGTGGTTTTTCTTGACTAATGATAGTGGTGAGTCAGAACCAGGGATGACAGATTCGGTAAGCTACCCATGGTGATTGTACTAGGACATTTATTTAACCAGCAGGGGGCATGCCCTTGTAGCTTATTAGACATTACATACTGTAGCTTTCCTTGGTAAAGTAGCAATCATTAGACTTTCCTAGAAGAAGACTAGTTATAACAGTAATAAAATATCGTGCAGATAAATGAAATGCACTGATGAGTTTGTATGAATTCTTTATATAAGCTCTTTGGATGTTAATGCTCGTTAGCAGCAATAGGAAAGTTTAATCGTGTCATCCTTCACCTGTGGCAGTTCTCCAGTTAGGCGGCCAACCCTTTGACCACTCCTCCATCCGGTTCTGTGCCCGCAACGGAGAATACGTCACCCTCGACACCAGCTGGTCTAGCTTCATCAACCCCTGGAGCCGCAAGGTGTCTTTCATCATCGGCCGACACAAAGTCCGCATGTAAGAAAGACTGACTGACCCCCAACCCCCACATTGCTGTGCTTTACTGCAAAGGCTGCCTTCCCAGGGAATTCTGGGTAATATGAGTAATGGACGCCTTGCTCCTGTATCTCTGTCGCACTTGTGCAGGGGTCCGGTGAATGAAGACGTGTTCATGCCTCCGGTCTTTGCCGAGGGGAAGACCATGGACCCGGACATCCTGGAGATCACAGAGCACATCCACAGGCTCCTGCTGCAGGTAGGTCCCCAGGGCTCTGAGCCTTAGGGCATGAAAAAGCTGAAAGATATACCGAAAGATACCGTCAATCTGGCACTAGCAGAAGTAAGGTCGAGTGTTTCCTGATTCTTCTAAGCAAACAAGTGAAATGTAAAAGGCAAAGAGGTTTCCAGTTCTAAAAAAGCCACAAGAATACAGAGAATTTAAGCCCATATGTCAGAATTAAACTTGACTGAAATGACCGTCACTCTGTGTTGTCGCCACTGAGGTGCCCTGTCGTCGGTTTGACCCCTTCTGTGCTCTGCCTCCTTAGCCCGTCCACAGCTGCAGCTCAGGCTCCTACAGCGAACACCTGCTGAATGTGGAGAGAGCTTCTGGAGAGAGCAGCACCGGCAGCAGGGGCAGGCCAGAGGAGGTGGAGGCCCAGCAGAGCAAGCCAGTGAGTGCCATCTTCATCGTCTTCATCATCATCAACATCAACATGTCCACTGCCATTTGGTTGACCAGGTCACTCTCTCTGGATTCTCATTGTACCAGATGATCTCTGATACTACCATCTGCTGCCTTGGAGATATGAAAAGGGGGCATAGAATTAGTAGCTAATCATGAATTGTCATCTTCAGAAGTCAATATGTCAGAAAGAATCTTTAAAAATAGAGTTTCTTAATTAATTGTAAGCCAGTACACTTAAAAAAAATTAACATCTCTTTATTGCCACCACTTTTAGTCATCGCTAGTCGACACCAACACGAGCCGAGCTCGTTGAGACGTTCCGGAATGTTCTGGAAAGTCTACGCTCTTGACAGGATTTTGGAAAGGCTGACACTGTGTCCTCCTCTGCAGCGCACGTTCCAGGAGATCTGCAAGGGCATCCACTCGCAGAAGAACCCACAGCAACAGATCGCCATGGCCGTCTCTGCCAAGGTCGAGGCCAAGAGAAGCCCTGGTGGTAAGTGGGCACTGCCCTGTGTGTGTGTGTGTGTGTGTGTGTGTGACATTGTACCGGTGTATTATTGCATGCAACTGACTGATTTACAGTTTAAAGTTTAGTCTCTGTATGTGTGTTTTCTACTATGGAAATGAAATGCACATCTGTGAACAGGTGGCTCTAGGGCAGGTGTGATGGTCCAGTGGGACGCCCCAGTGATATATCTTCTACAGCAGGAACCCAGCAGAAGAGCCCAGCGGTGAGGCCGAAAGCAGGGAGTTGGAAAGAGGGCACGATCGGGCTGGAGGACCGTCCCCCAAGGACTGAGGAACTGTCCTATAAAGACCAGACTGTCTATTCTTACCAGCAACTCAGCTGCCTGGAGAGTGTCATCAGGTTAGGACCACTTGTATCACTTTGGGTGGTAGTGTCGAAGTGTGTAGGGGCAACTACTTTAAGAGACCAACTCTATAGAGATCTGTAACCTTCAACCTGGAGGAACAGTGACTGATAAACAGTAAATGATGAACTTCCCAGTTTCTGTGACTCAGGCTTTTTGAAAAAGTCATGGTGAACAGGATCTCATGTACGTATACGCGACGCCGCCCCCTACAGGTACCTGGAGAGTTGCAACATCCCCGTTACAGTGAAACGGAAGTGCCAGTCATCCTCCAACACCACCTCGTCTAACTCGGATGAGGACCGGCAGAAATTGCCCAGCAATCCCGCAGCTGGGTCCAAAGGTATGACTCCGCCCACTTCCTTATTTTGGCACGCCCCACCGCCATTCCCAGGAAGTAATTAATCTCTCGCCAATGACAGATGCTGCACTTATAGAGGCAGATAGCCGGCTTTCCACCATCAAGGAGCCAAAGAAGACAGGCAGTGGGGCGGTGGTGGGGTCCTCACTGGCACCACTGGCCTTGCCCAGCAAGGCTGAGAGTGTGGTGTCCATCACCAGCCAGTGTAGTTACAGCAGTACCATCGTCCATGTGGGTGACAAGAAGCCCCAGCCTGACTCGGGTAGCGTAATTTTTACATAATGTTTCCCATACGAACCTGCATAGGGCAAGTGGGTGTAGGTGGATGAATGGAGAGGTTCTACTTCCTTACTATTTTGTTTTATTTACATTGGGGTATCTGAGATTTTATTTATTGCTAGCCACCGTGTTCGTACTTTATCTGAGTGTGAAGTAATGTGGCTGACTGTAAAACAATGTTTTGTCGTCACAGAGATCATCGAGGATGTCACTGGCACGGGGGAGGCCACAGAGGGCCCCGCCCCTGTCCCACCTCCCAATGCAGTTTCATCCCCAAGCCAGGAGAGGGAGCCATACAAAAAGCTGGGCCTGACTAAACAGGTGCTTGCCGCACACACTCAGAAAGAAGAGCAGGCCTTCCTGTGCCGTATCCGCGAACTGCGCGGCGTCAGGGCCTTCCAGGCAGACTGCTCCCTCTACCTGGACCGGCAACGCAGCGTAGACGGTAAATCGCTTTTCTACCTTTTCAGTTGTGTTACAATGATCGTCAATCAAACTTCTCTAGTGTTTTCTAGATGGCATCCAGGGCTGGGCATTTGGGTGGGTGGGCACCAGTGCTCAAATTGAGATCTTGAAAGTTCCGCTGGTGGGTAAAAAGTCGTGGACCGGGGTGGGAGGGAATACTCCTGGTACGATCAATGATTAGTTAAATTTGGTCTGTCCCTGTTGGGTGGGCATTGACCCCCTGTAGCCCTGCCCCCAAGTTCACATCGTGTTACAGGAATATGTAGCTATTGTAACGCATTTCCTCATCTCCCTGAAAGGAGACAGCAGGTTATATAGCTGTCAGTTATATAACCAGCTGGGTGTGTTTATGACTGAAGCTCTAGCGCCCCCTAGAGCTTCTCTGGGCCCCTTGCCCATTCCTCCCCTTATGCGCCTCTCAGCTTCATCGACTCCTGATTTAACAGAGAGAGAGAGAGAGGCCAGTCTGGCCATTATTTAGTACCAGGAGGTTGGGATACTTTCAGAATCAAGGGGTCATTTTTATGCCTTGGCACTGTATTCTCAGAGGTGATCGTATTAGTTCATATTTTGAATTAGTTTAGCATAGTCTGTGTCAGATATTTAAATTACGGGTCCTTTTCTTGTAATAATACCATAGAGTTTTACTTTAGACCAGCCATGTTTATGTAAAAGTCATGGCATCATTTGAACATTCGTTTTGCTTAGCGTCAAGTTTTTTTTATCATTTCAGCTTTTGTGTTTTTTACAGCAAGAAATACGTTCTCCTTAAAACTCCTGTGATGGGCCGATATGTAGATGAAAGGCAGTCGGGCTGCCTCCTCACTCTGTCCCACGCCTTCTTCCGCAGGATGCCCCGCCTCCAGAGTGAACAAGCAGGCTGCGGCTGGCACAGAGGCCCCGCCCAGGGCGGGAGGCCTGGGCACGCCCCGAAAGGGCGGCCGCAACAAGAAGACCAAATGGAAGAGGGCCAAGAAGCAGGAGTCGTCGGACAGCACGGCGTCCCACGGGCGGCAGCCCCCCCGCGCCCCCCTGGCCAGCCTACAGCAGACATCCTGGTCCACTTCTGACACGTCGCAGTCTGCCTTCCCCATGGCCTACCCCGCTGTCATGCCCGCCTACCCCCTGCAGCTGTTCTCGGGGCCCAGGGCAGACCCGGCTGTTTCTGGCTTTGGGGAGAACCAGTGCAGTCAGGACCCTCGCTGCCCTGTACCCCCCTCGCCCTACACCGCCCCCATGATGGTGGCCTTGGTGCTGCCCAATTACGTATTCCCGCAGTTAGGGGGCGCGTCCTTTCCACTCCAGCCTACATTCCAGGCCCCGCCCACTTTCCCTGCCCAGACTCAATTCCCTCCCCAGGCAACGTTCACGGCGCCGCCCACCTTCCATGCCCAGCCGCAGTTCCCTCCCCAGGCAACGTTCACGGCCCCGCCCCCTTTCCCTCCCCAGCCACAGTTCCCTGGACAGGGGGCATTCCCAACCCCGCCGTTCCAATACGGGGCCCCGGCCGAGTCCCCCAAGACCCCGGCAGCAGGGCCCCGCGAAGCCGCGTCCCGCTCCTCCACGCCCCAGTCGACGCGTGACCAGGCCTCACCGCCCCTCTTCCAGTCCCGCTGCAGCTCGCCTCTGCAGCTCAACCTGCTGCAGCTGGAGGAAAGCCAGCGCTCCCTGGAGCGCCAGGAGGAATTGACGCCCTCTGGTGGCACCCAGTGGAACAATGTGGGGGAGAAAGGAAGCAGTCCTCCCAAAACCGACAAGGAGCTCCAGCCGGTAGGAGCTTCTATCGCTCATTTATCTGCCCCGTCATACACGTGCATGTACAGCAGGGGGCGCTCATTGTTTCTTTACTAGCATTTGGTCAAATATATTATATTTTGTTGGGAATGGTGTGAACCTCTAAACTATAATAGACATGGGCTCTGGTGGAAGCTAGTGTCCTACTCTGCTTTAGCTTTACCACTGAGCTACTAAAAGATGCAACAGCCTTTCATAAGCTATGACTGATCTCATAATACTCTCTCTCATAAGACGCCTCTGTTGTGGGCAGTCCCACATGTTGTGTAACCCTCGCAGCTGCATGGATTGTGTTCAGGTCGTCTCAGTCTCTAATGTAATGTGTTATGATGTGCTGCTCCCAGGGGAGTCCCGCGTGTGAGGGTCACCACAGTGATGGGCACTCCTCCTCCAGCGACCTGCTGGACATCCTGCTGCAGGAGGACTCGCGGTCAGGGACCGGCTCGGCCACCTCAGGCTCGCTGGGATCCAGGTCCAACGGCTGTGGCACGTCTGCCAGCGGCAGAGGTCCGTCCGTGGTTCTGGTTCTTCCTAGCACGTCACATGACACGTTTTGTTTTGCTTGCTTGTTTGTTCGTTTGTTTGTTCTGAGGCTTAACCGCCAGTCTCCTTTGACCTCGACCCTCAGGAAGCAGCCACACCAGCAACAACAGCAGCAAATACTTTGGCAGCGTCGACTCGTCACAAACTAGCCAGCAGGGGGCGACGGTGCACAACAATGGGGTCGAAGACCTTGGAAGTGGCGAGCACTTCAAATATGTACTGCAGGACCCCCACTGGCTCCTCATGGCCAACTCAGGCCAGGCCGTCATGATGACTTACCAGCTGCCCTCACGGTAAGTGGCCGACGAGTGCTGCCCCCCCCCCGGGTGAGTGGGGTACCTCTGTGTATGAGAGACATGGTAAACACTCTTAGGCAATGCTTCTTAACCCTGGTCTTGGCTGGCTGTCCTGCTATCTTTAGCAAGCTAACAATTTCAGGTCACACAAGGTTAGGCGAGGCTAATTGGGTCAGAGTGTTATACTAAGTTCCCTCAGTGGCAAGCACACGGAGGGAGTTTAAGTATCGCTAAAACTTTCAGTTCATAACTTTTTTTCAAGAAAGTGGTTGTATTGTGGGCCATGTGCATAACCAATCGAAAAAGAAAGCATTCGCCCCAAAGTACCAAAGTCCCAATAGAGCATCCCAGCTGGTAAAGGAACTTTTGGTACTGGTACTCGACCGGAAGTCAATGGAAATGGATGTACCGAAAGTGTCCAAAGTATCACTATTCTATTATATTTGATTACCAGCCAAAAACACTGGGCTTGAAACAGGATCTGCTTCCCCCAAGTGGACAGGTGACACCTTGTCAACTTAGTTCTATTTAAGTACTTGAGAAAGTCTGCACACAGTGGGGGCAGTCAGGACCACGACTGGGGATCTTAATTTAAGGCCACACATTTAAGGTCAGATCATACTTCACTTTTCTGCATGTGCTTACAGTACATGCCCGGGCTGATGTAAATTTTGTCATCAGGGTACGCCCCCAGATTTTTATGTCCGGCGGACTTCATACATGTGGGTGTGTGTCAACTGCACCTGTGGATGGAAAATGACTGGGTGTCTCCAATAGGTGGCAGCACTGACTTTCACACAACAAAGGTCAACCATGAAAGAGTAGATGAAGAAGAATTATTGTTGTAGGTAGTGTGGAAGTATCTGCGTATGTAATTTTTATACTGCCCAGATAATACACTGCGGTATAAGGTACTTTCAGAAGCAGCACTGTTTGAAATCATGGCGAAAAACTAATTCCTTTTTGGAAAATTAAAGTATTCTAATTATGATACAGATTCTAAAATTTAATGGGAGGTTGATTCCGACTTAATTTGTCACCAAGAATTTCAAAATGTCAGGGTATGCCATATTACTGTAATGCGGCCCAAACTTAGCAAAACACAAAAGTTTCCCCAGGCGCTCACGTAGCTGACCCCTGCTGTGCCACGATGTCACATGGGTTAAATGCAGAGGACACATTTCGTTGTTGCGTGCTGTGGTGCATCAACAATGATGATTAATCACCTTCACTACGGTGCTGGTGTTTGTTGCAGTACATCTTCCGTCTGGTGGAATGTCATTACTATATGCATGCTGCAACCATGACCGCCAGTGTCCATGGACAAATGTAGTATGTACACAATGTCATTACTATATGCATGCTGCAACCATGACCGCCAGTGTCCATGGACAAATGTAGTATGTACACAATGTCATTACTATATGCATGCTGCAACCATGACCGCCAGTGTCCATGGACAAATGTAGTATGTACACAATGTTATTACTATATGCATGCTGCAACCATGACCACCAGTGTCCATGGATAAATGTAGTATGTACACAAGAGGCCAAGTGTGTGACCATGCACGGACCGTAACGTCACACAGAAAAGTGAAGTGTCAACTAGGATTTAGGATGGAACAAAATATTAATAATGTTGATTCCCACCTGGGCCTATTTACATGTCACTGCTGGTCCATCAGACTGAAAGGCCTGTAGGCTTGGTGTCATGTGACCGTCCTTGTGCCATTGGGCCCCACAGGGATGCCCAGAAGGTGCTGAAGCAGGACCGAGAGAAACTGCGGCACATGCAGAAGAACCAGCCCCACTTCAGCGAGGAGCAGAAGAAGGAGCTGATGGAGGTACATCCATGGATGAAGAAAGGAGGCCTGCCCAAAGCCATCGACGTGCAGGTGAGCCCCGCTGGCAGTCTGGGCAGAGCGGACCATGTGACCGTCAAGACTGATCCCACAATATCGAACACTGCTTTGCAAACCAAGCCAACAATAATCGTGCGTTCCATTATTCTCGGAGCTCGGAACTCAGAATAACGTCACATCCGCTAAAAACTTGGGGAAAACCGAGTCGGATGCATTCCCCTTGCCGAACTCGGATCCAAGCCTCCAAGAAAGTGGCTCTTGCGCTAGCTCTTTCGGAGTACGAACGGCTCCAAGCGTATGCCGTTCACCGTAGC
>JAODKM010000042.1:16669464-16696984 GCA_026780845.1 Petrocephalus sullivani
CCCCGAGATTTCTCCCAGATTTTTGGAGAAACGGGAGCGCGCATGTCGTCACTTTCGGGGTAATGGAACGCACGATAAGCTCTGCCAAGTTTCACCGCTGGCACCTGCAATATTAACAAAATAATGTATTAATTGATTCATTAAATGTAACTGAGGTTCAAAAGTAATTCCATCAGCTCAGTTTTTGTTTCTCTACTTCTGTCTTTTTTTCTTTGCATTTCTGCGTAACTTCCAAGTTAGCGCTGGTGCTTCTGGTCAACCAATCAGTGAGCTGTCGCTGTAAGCACCAACCAATCGGCGAGCTATTGCCATAAGCGTCTCCACATTAGTTTGTGTTCGAACAAAAAGTACCTACTCCAGAGTAGGCAATAAAAAAGCATCCTGGAACTGCCTCTGAGGAACTATAATTGGGCCAAGTTCCTGCAGTGTGAACACGACAAAAGTTCCTGGTTCTGGGTGAAAAAGTTCCTACAAGTTCCTGCGGTATGAAAGCATCTTATATCTGATAATTTTGGTTCAAGGTCTAAGCAGGTTAAGAATATGTGCAGATATCTAGAAGATCTTAGGTTCACATCTGACGGCTACTCACTGTAGTTCCCTGTTGCACTTATGCACAGGTCGACTGATCCAGCTTTCACTAATGCTTGCTTTGGACAAAAGTATCTGCTGATGTAAGTGCTTAGATTATGCTTCTGAAGATTTGAATCTCAACTTCACTGTAGCTCTGGTAAATGAAGGCATCTTCAGACCAAACCAACAAGAGCGAGCTGAATACAACGTTACACGCTAGTGCTCTTCCTTGAGTGTCAGTTGGACGTAATCATTGCTTATCTTGTTTCGGCAACAGGCCTGCATGTGCTGTGAGGAACTCGCTTCAGCCCTGATCGAGGAGGAGTCCCCGGACCTAGACTTGGGAGACTCGAGTGACGGGCCCACCCATCAGGGCTATGAGGACACACCGCTGGCCAATGCCACCCCATTAGTCACCTGACCCCCCCGCCCCGCAACCCACCCCCACCCCCCCGCTACAGAACCCTCACCGCCTCACAAGTCACAGCCACGAGGACATAACAGGGTCCCTCTCACCTACACACTGCTGCACCTCAAGCCTGAGTGAGGGGAACAGAAAATGTAGCCCGTGTGATGGGTGGGCTTTAGCAAAACATGGATAATGCTGCCAGGCTGCGAGGGATGAGTGTGACAGCGGGCTGGCTCTGGACGTGCTGCCGGCACATGTGGAAGACGGCCCAGCCCCCCACCCCGTCTGAACTGTGCGTGCGGCTGTACCAGCTAGCAGGGCAGTGTCAGTTGTCTACAATATGGTGGTGCATAACAGACTATTGATTTACCCGGACTGACCATGTCAAATTCCTCACTCTCTGGGTTCTGAGTCTTTTGTTAGAAGAAAAAAAAGGAAATGTTTGGTTGTGTTCGAATTGTCCAAATGGAACCTCAACAAACGACCTGGCGTGAGTGATCGCTGTCCTTTTTACCTGCTCTTTTTTTTATCACATTTTTTACTTCCAATGCAAATATTTTTCCAGAAACGCAGTACCTTTGTGTCCTGATTTGTGGCACCTTCACTTCGTTCTTGTGCTTTTATTTATCTGGATACAAAATTCAGGAACTGCAAAGCACACTTCAGACAGTTCAAGCAGATATATATGTATATATTTTTTTATAAACTAAATAAAACTACATCCTGAAAATACAAACTCCTTCAGCCCCATTGTCTGTGTTATATTTTAAGTGTCTTCGCATACAGCGTAACGCTGGTGATGTAACGGGACCAGCCAAATCTTAAGGAGTTCAGAGAACCCAGAAACGTCTGCTTTCATTTTTTTGTGAGCATTGTAGGTTGTTTCTCGCATCTTCATGAGTTTGCTTGTCCCCCACAATCCTGATGCGATATCCAATGACTCGCTCTGATTCTGCGGCGTGTATTTATACAAGCTTTGTGTAGCTCAGGGCTGCCCAACTCCAATCCCGGAGGGCCAGAATCCAACACAATTTGCAGATTTCCCTGCTCAAACACATCTTAATCAGCTAATTACCCAGTTTAATAGGTATGTTTGAGCAGGGAAATCTGCAAATTGTGTTGGATTCTGGCCCTCCGGGACTGGAGATAGCCAGCCCTGGTGTAGATCATCATTCTGTGTTGCCAATGCAAAACAGTGAAACATCCTTAAACATATTTATAACTGTACATTTTTAAACTGCCATTTTGGTGCTTATTTATTTGTCTTTGTTGTTATTGTTTGATAGACAATGGGGATGTTTCTTCTTATTTTAAAAGGCATATTGTCATAAGATGTGAACATTCTTCATAAGCAAGAATTGTAATTAAACTTTATTTTGAATATGTCCAGTAATTGCTTTCTTATTCCAGTCTGGCTTGCGGTATATTAATTCAGGGGAAGTATGTATGAATTGCAGGAAATCGACACCTCGTTAAAGCACAGTCATGCTGGTCTCCTTCAGATCTCTCCTCGCCCACTTTCGCCGGCTTTAACTGAACCAGGTGAGGAGGGTATCCTGCCAAAATGTCTCAAAGAAAGCCCTCAAGGTGTTAGCTCTGTCTGCCTCGAACAGCTGACAACAGCAGCAGTTTTTAAACACTAATAAACAAGGATGGGAAAGTTTCAGGGTGTTTTCGTTTTGAGGATGGACTCTAGTGTTGGAATACTGATTTAAAACCTGGTGATCTAAGTGCTTAGAATTATCACAGAGAGCAGGACACGAACTTCTCCCCCATAAGTGGGTGAGAAATGGAAAGACTCCCCCCCCCCTCCCCCCATCCAGCATTCAACATCTGGATTGGTATTAGCAATAACCTTGGAACTTCTTACGTCTACATGTGCTATTATTGCATTGTAATAGTCTGGGAGCCGAGGAAGCCACCCACTCGTAACCATCAGCCTCAAAGGCGATTGTATTCCCTATTGAGGGGGACCTCAACCCCTGAAAAATTATTATTCTAAACCCATTTAACGATTTCGTCCCGTATTTTCCTGCGGCTTCAGTCCGAACCAAAAAACAAAACACATGCATATGACATGTTTTATGACATTTTATCGGTCATCTATACTCGTTAGCATATTTTTGATGGAAGGATTAACTCTTGAATGAACGTTTTTTTTCTGAAATCGTGAATTGTCTCGCCGTTGCCAGTTCACAATACATGGCAGTTGGGGACGCGGATTAAATCCCAAGGGTACTATTTAATGGCCATATGCTCACACTGGAGCGGTTACATTGTAAAGAGAGAAAAATAATAAATTCGTTAGCCTTGTTTAAGGACATCGACAGCTCTTTGTATCTGTGGCCAACGTCCTAATCGTGACATGAATGGACGCTTTGATTCTAAAATGAAATTAAAAAGAATGGTGAATATATATATATATATATATATATATATATAGAGAGAGAGAGAGAGAGAGAGAGAGAGAGGAATAAAACAGAACCCAGTATCACTTCTCCCTGTGTCCCAAGGCTATTCCCGTCATTTTCAAAAGATCTGAGCATCCCAGAGATTCCCACACCGCCTTCGATCAAAGCTTCACCCGTCCGTTCTCTTCTCGGGACATTCACACCTCGGCCAATTTGAAAAGGAGGCGCGAAGTCCCCTCCACCATCTCCTGGGGATTGTCCCTCTCTCGGCTGTCTGCTAATCCAGGCTAGTTCACAGCAACGCCATCACTAGCTGACAATAGTGTGCGAATGTAATATGTGGATTTCGAAAGCAATTAATATAAAATTTGATGTTATATTTATCCAGGGCAGCAGGGGGCGTGGTCGTTAAGCAGCCGGACAAGTCAGCTGCAGTATAAAGGCCTAGTTCCTGCTGTTGGTGCCCTCATCAAAATAGCGTGAGATGTATATTTATTATGCTCCAGAAGCCAGAATTCTGTATAAACATAGGAAAAGTGTCAGCCAAGCAAATTTATTGAAATATAAAATGTACTGGCAGGCCACCGGATCTCAGACGCTTCTCTGTCTGCTTACGTGCGCATGTAGTCGTACCTGAGTTTGATCTTTTGAACGGTGCCATATATTACATCCAATTAACGAAAAATGAATTATGTGCGTTATATATGCCTGGACGTATGTAATGGACGGAAGACGATGACTTATTAATTTCGGGATGCATCTGCGAGGTTGGCTATAGCAATCAAAAGCGCAATAAGGACGCGAGATCTTTTAGTGCTCGCCTGTTGTTCAGGACAGGATCTAACATTCAATTGGCGACTAAAGCAAATGAATCCGTATAGGCTCCCGATAGTGTCTCCAGCGCCACTTCGCCGTCTCGGTACCAGGGAAGGTGCGACTTTACATGGATTTGCACAGCGGCTGTCGCCACAGGCGAGCCCTTTCATGTACGTCGTGGGAAACGCATTTGTTGGGGGGTGGGGGGTGTCTGTCTGCTCCTGTCGCCACCGCAAGCCCCTAGACTAGGAGCGCGGATTTACACCACACTACTGTCGAAAATAAAAATAATATAACCATCTAAAACTGGAGCCTTAGTAAAAAAAAAATACACGCAGTCCCGGTTAAAAGTTTACAGCTGAAATTTAATCTTAACAACCCGAGGAAAACATTAGAACAACATCTGCTCAGTTCAAAATACAATCCTTAAAATAAAATTCCGGAAATATAGTTCTTGAATGTGTGCTCCTTTCCTTCCATGAAGATACGATCATTTAGAAGGCCTGCCTTACTGGTGTCTGGCCTAACCATGACCGCTTGGGTCTTATATGTGACCGCAGGCCTCCTTATTTTAACTTGAATAATGGGCGTCTTATGCGTCGAACTTTTCATACAAACTGTTTTTTGCGGTTTTCCCTAAGGTGTGCTTGACTGAGAAGACTGCTTTGCCGGAATCGGTGCGGTTACACTGTCCTGTAAGCAGGTCAGCACGGGCTTGCTACTTGGGAGTGAATAGCCCAGAGAGATGCAGGCACCGCGGGGAATGGCCGCCGGCTATCACGGCGCTGCTTTTCACACCTCACTGTATAGAAGGAAGTTCTAAGTCGGATATCCAACACCTCATAAAAACACAGCGTGGCTCAGGAATAGGGGGGGGATGGAAACCAAGACTCTGTAATCATTTTAAGTAGTTCATTGATCCACCTTCCAATCACTTTTTCAAATACAGGGCCGCGAATAATTATCTTAATCAGGCCGACCTCGAATTTATTCTAAATCACCCCTGATTATTCGGTTGCATAAAACCCGCATTAGTTTTTTTTTTTAAACCACTTCCACTAATCTTAATTGTGGTATTTGGTGCTTCTGAAAATCACACAGATCCAAACCAACCACCAAAGTAATTCATTTCGGTTTTATGTGTGCAAAAATAAGATTATCGTACCAGTGTATTTTTTTCCCCATCGGTAGTTGATTCATTTTGGAAAACTTAGATCCCAAACTTAGATTTGGAATAAACAGACGATTTTGGTTCGGGGTGTGTAATCACGTTTAATAGACTTAACACAAGACATTAGATTCATTAAAGAACCACGTTGTTTGAGGTACGTGATACATAGATACAGTGAGACTCTGAACTTACGGACAAGACATACATAATAATAAGCTCATTGAAATATCCATCTTATTTATAATAATCCTATATCGAACAATTTAATTTATCGATCAAAACTAATAAAAAAAACATATACAGTCACTGCAGGTCAGTGTTTTCACGTGCTATGAATAGGCACAAATCTTCTCTAATACAAAGTCCCTACCACAATTTAGTATTTACATCGGAGTAAATCTGTCCTTCCTTCACTGAAGGAAGACATTCGTGCCTACTTGTGGAGTGAGAAACACCGCTATGGAAGATTCACCGTGGTGATGCAGAGATGCCTTATCCCCAACATAAAAAACGTGATTTTAAAAAGCAAAACGTTTACTTAAATTTCTTTTTTTTTTAGTTCACGTTGTTTAGTTGTGTACAAACATTACCATTACCAAGGTTTTGCATGTTTTTCATTTTTTTTTTTTAAAAAAAAAAGAGCTTTTTCAGTTATGATCCCTTTAAACATACATATTTACAAGGCGGGTGCCTTTCCGGGATCAAAGATCCAGAAAGAAACAGTGCAGGGTTCTTTAAAACATCACCAGGAAAAAAAAACACCCGCACTGCAGAAACCAGATCTAAACTGACTAAGTACATTGGGCACAGTTAGTAACTATGTCAGCGTGGAAAGACAGCAGTTTGATTTCTACCACGGTCTCCACATATATTTGTTATAGGTCGTTGTGGGCATGTTCTGGACCTCTCGGTTCTCCACCACCTCGGGGGATACGTGGTTCTGTTCACTTTCGGTTTCCTCCAGATCAGAACCGAGGTCCTCGCTGGATGTGGTGGAGGGCGCCGGGGAGAGGGCCAGCGGACTGCTGCTGGACACACTCCGGGCCCCAGGCGACACCAGCGCCGCATAGATCCCCTCAGTGGCCGGCCATGCGCCGCCGCTCCCGGAGTCCGACATCAAATCCACCAGCATGTCCTGGAAGTGGTCCTGATCGTTCAAAGGCATGCTTTCCAGAAGGTGGTTGAGAAGCTCCGCGGCCACCGTGGCGTCGATCCCCGGGCAGCTGGACACGAATGTGTGCACCTCATGCATGCACTGGATATAGCCAGCTGCAAACCTCTCGCTCGCTTCCCGGTTCACCGTGTCGACCTCTGTAGGGATGCCGGAAAAAAAATCACGTTAGATAAAACATGCATCACGTGCAATGCTCAGCAATATATAACAGGCATCCCCCACACCATCGCGCTTCTAAATATAAAGCGCAAAACATACCCTGGGCTCTTTTCTGTAGGATGTTTTCAACTCGTTTCACAGTCATTTCCAGCACTTCGGCATTCTCCATCTTTGACTGGAACTGTAGAGAACAGAAAATTAACATGGTAAGGTTAAAAAAAACACAGCCAGGGGTGAGACTAGTCAAGATCCTAACTGTACGCTGTGATTAACACACGCGACGGCAAATAAACTTACCTCTGTGTCTGCAAGTAGTGTACGGAGTTCCTGCAAACTTTCATTGATGCGGGCTCGCCTCCTTTTTTCCACCAAAGGCTTTCTTGCCTACAGGGGAGATATTGAAAACCATGTTGATACGCACGATACTTGGAGAAATAGCATTGCAATAAAGTCAATAAATAATGCTCCGATCGTTACCTTCCTATCCCCCTTTATTCCGTAATATTCCTCTTCGTCTCGGCTAGATCCGTTTTTGTTGGGTCTAGATGAAGGGGCCATGTTGGTCTCACCCACACAGTGCAGAAAGCTGCGTTTGTATTCCACTGTTACGTTATGATCCTTCAAAGTGGCAGATGGCAGGCGGACCCCGGTACAAAAAAAAATCCTCACAATACAGGCAAAGAAGCCCTAGTGTTTATTATGTAACCCTTAGGAGATGTGCTTTTGGCACGGCGAGGTTGTAGTAGGTATTTATAGACATGAATTAACATATGAATACGATCCTTGGCTGACCGAGCCTGGGGACCCTAGAGCGTATCGCATATCAGCCAATCAGCGAGCAGCTCTTTGTCTCTCTCGCCGCAGTTCGGCCTGTACCGTAATGGCACTTCAAGAGCGCAGCTCATTTTTTTGTTTACCGTTCTCGGGCCGATTGTTACTGCTTTACCATATTGCTTCATAGATATGCCGTTCAGTCAGCTATTGTAGTGTTAATTACTAATGGGTTAAAAAGCGACAGATTTAGCTTTTATGTTGCGATAGTCGCATATGCACTTTGCTTTTAAACGATATTTATGCAATGCGTATTTGTTTGTGTGCTGTCAGTAATCGGCCCTTGACATTTTTAACATGTCACTGTTAATATAACAGCGGTGTCTTGGTGTATTTAGTGATGCGATCCATTGCTGTGATTTTTTTTTCTCCCGAAATATTCGCAGTCTGTAAAACATTAAGAATGATGTTTTATCCCATTCAGCTTCCCACTCCCTTAATTTGCCGTTGGGTGACGCGGAGGCCCGGCGCATGTAATACGACGCCGGCAGTTGGCAGCTGCAGGCTGCAGACACTCGGGGCGGATGAATTAAAAGCGAGCATTGAAAGCGTGTCCCCACAGAAAACGACAGGTGTTGCATCGCGCTTCATTTGCTTCGCCCTTGTTTGTCGTGGCCTGTGACTGGCTGCCGATTCACTCCATACATTTATCCAGTGCAGTGACACGGGTGGCCCTCGCCTACAAACATTTACAGTGCATTAGAACATTTGTGGAATCAAGAAATCTGGGAATATTTTTCCTTATTACAGACAAAATGTCTGACTTCGGGGAAAACACGAGGGAAGGTGGTTGCTCATATAGAAGGCTCGATTGTGTAAAATCAAAATTTATTGAGCAATATAGCTGTTGTATATGTTGATTGTGGACTTAGGCAATTACATCGTCATTAAAGTAAATGCTCTTAAACGGATTGTGCCGTTTTTGCCGATCAATAACGCGAACAGTGTGATGAGTATGCAGGAACTGTATAATGACATAGTAACCTGACTCAGTGCAGCATCAGGTTCCACAAATAATGAAACAAATTATTCAATTGCTTTCCCCTGTGATATCAGAAATGCAGGACTGCAATTGGCCCTTGACCCAGGCCGGAAAGAACAATTTGTATTATAGTGATATTCCCAGGTATTCGTCGATCACCCTAAGGTAAGGGAATAGTGGGCTAATTAAGGCCCAGTAAAATACCGTCTCCCAACTACAGCTTTGAAGCTGAGCCCTTTGGCCGTCCTCTAGCTTGATGGTGGTACATTTTCGGGCAATAAACCAGGCGATCGATGTGTGTTGAATCAATGAAGTGTTATACTAGGCCCGTCCTGAATTAGTTAATATCTGATAGAAATATTTCTAAATCACAAATAAAATGGACGTATGAATATATAGCTTTTAAAGTATTTATCTTACTGGTGGAGAAATAGTCAGAAGGGGGCACCAAAGTGAAACTAAACAGTACGAAAAAGTTTATTTGATAAAATAATATGTTAAAAACCAGATTTATGTGTGACTGGGTGCGTAAGTGTTTGACCTTCAATGGCATCTATAGCTTCACCGGACCTTCGCCTACGTAAGTGGATGTGGATAGATGGAGATAATATCAACATAAGAGTATTTCTTTTTGGATTTCCCCAAGACCAATATAAACATCGTCAACGAGGCGATTAGAGCAGATACTGTGGCAGTAGCGATCCAGTTTGCACTATTCCGGTAGTGTTTCATTATTCTCCGCTGGTCTCATTTGAAAGCAAGGCTCCCCCGCTGTTGACCATATGTAAAAAGCGCTTACCATTCAGTCAACATTTTCTAAAACGTCAGTCTGACATCACCAGGGCTGGATTGGGGTTGGGGATGGTCACCATGATAAATTTTGCAGATCCACAAACCCATCAGCTTACTGTAAAAATGTCCATTATGCCAGATGGCCAGTCCTGGCCTGGGCATAGCATAAACCCAAACTGCATTCATTCAGATCAATCAACTGCCCAATTCTCTATATACTATATAACAGGGAGTGCAGTTTTCCCTTCGCCCCCCCCCCCCCCCAAACTAAAACCTTGGGTGGGTTATTTTATCTTAGTTAAAAATCAAAATGAGTTTCTATGAATACACAAAAAATATATCAAGCACGAAAGCTGAAATTAATCATTTTAAATGGTTTCAAATATGTGACTTGGTTCCCAAATGAAGTGTACAGATTAAACCGATAAATAGAAACAGCTTTGTCTATGATATAATATTGGTTCTCGCTCATGGTTACCGAGGCATGCCAAATGCGTTCCGGAAAAAGGTTGTGCCTCTGTGGTCTAGGAGTGTGGCCTTGTGTCTGCAAGAGTGCATGTGCAAATATATATATTTGGACGGAGATTTGCCTAGATGTGGCGTGCTCAGCCACATGCCTAGATTGCGTGGTGGGCATACGAAACTGATAGTATGAGTAATGCGTTATATTAGCATCCCAGTGTGAAGACGCGCGAGTGGGCTACCACCATCCCACTGCCTGAGCGCGTGCCAGCCTTTTCCTAGGCTGGGGGATGATGTCAGCACCATGTCAGATGAGTCACCATGGCAATCTCTCCGTCTCTGTTCTCGATATTCTGACATGTGCGTCACATCTACTTCCGTCAGTTCCCCTGTATGGTGATTCTCCGTGTGGAATCGCACAGCAAGTACGATATTTCCATTTTGGATGTAGAATCTATTTAGTGGGACTTGGACGTTATCCTGTGCTTACAAGTTGAAGTTTTTAAGTGATTTCTTTTTCTTAAAGGGCCTTTTTTGTTAAAACTATTCTACGCGCTATCCACTTATAATCTTCCTTTTCAATTTGCAAAAGGGAGATAAAGCATGTATTATTATTTCCAAATGTCACACTCCTGAATGCACACCTGATTTCTATACTCTCAGAAAAAAAGGGTACCAATTAGTACCTTTGCTTGTCACTGGAGCTGTACCCTCAAGGGTCTTGTACATTTTAAGATACATAAATGGACTATGAGGAACTGTTTTGTACCATTGGGGGTACATTAATGTTGTTTGTACCTTGGGGATTTATTTCTGTACCATATAAGGTGCAATTACCTACAGCTAAGGGTACAATTGGCAGACCCTTGAGGGTACAGCCCCAGTGACAAGCAAAGGTACTAATTGGTACCCTTTTTTTTGAGAGTGTACAGCATCTCCTCGAGGAACAGATCTGTACCCATGTCCTGGAGGTTGTGGGTTCATATCCTGTGGCTGACAGAATAATCATATGACAGAAAGACCCTTAAGCCCAACTGGCCTAGGGACACCGTCTGACTGTGTTCCCCCGATTCTCATTTGTATGGCACTTCGGATAGAAGTGTCTGCCAAGTAAGATAATGTAATATATTTTCTTATTATTTTAGAATTATGCATGAAAATAGAATCTGGTTGCTGTTCTTTCTTCTAATTTGCAGTTATATGCAAAATAATTATATGTATCCTATCCTTGCCATGCTAAAAATAAAACCTTTTTCAATTATGTCGATCTGCAGGTACAGTTCGCAGGAAACTAGACAAATCATCTTACACTTATTGCTTTTGTTCTGTTGGTGGAGCCCATAGACTGCCGGTGGTTAGAATTGTTTACAGATGGCATGAATTTTAATGTGGAATTCAGACATGAAATTAGCAGAGAAGAGATTCTGGGCTGAAAGTTGCAATAGAACTGGGAACTGAGACACTTTCTGTCCCTCGGTATTTATAGATCAGGCAAAAGCGACGTGAGAATGTGAAAAACGTGTCCATTTAGAGAACATCGTAACAAACTGCCTGTGAAAATAAGTTGATAAAGATCGAGATGGGAAAAGTTAACTGGCCGTGTGAGAATTTTTCAATCTACCTCAAAGTACATTGCTTGCATCTCTTTTCGACCGTTCAGTTTAAATGTTGAGATAGTCGTGCCAAACCTGAGATAGACTTGCCAAACTTGCCAAAAAGAGCTGTACAGCGCCACCACGCCACAAAGTGAGAATGGTTACGGAAGTTGAGCAGGAATATCCATCCATTTTCTAAAACTGCTTATCCTATATTCCGGAGCTACAGTGAGTGAATTTTGTACATTAGGTCGTTTACCTGTTTTATCTCAGAGGCCACGGGCGCACGGCAGGGAATTACCCCGGATGGGGGGCAGCCCATCGCAGGACACACTCACACACCAGTCACTCACACAGTCACACCTACGGGCAATCTGGTAACTCCGATTAACCTCAGCATGTTCTGGACTGTGGGGGAAGACCGAGGTACCCGGAGGAAACCCCAGGATTACACCGTAACAGTGCTGACCGCTGCGCTACCGTGCCGCCCCAGTGAGGGAGTTTCAGATGGGGGCCAGTGTCACTGCCATTGCTGGACATTTGGAGGCGGTTCCCGGGTACAGATATAAAGCCTTCACATGGAATACTTTGCACTGTAAATTTAGTTCACTGCTTTTTCAGCGTCCAGTGTCCACTGTTTCCGCTGAGTGAAACTCCCTTTTAATCGCCACAAAGTTGGCTACTACTCTCTCAAATAATTTAAAGGTAAATTAAGCTAAAAAAGGTAAAAGTTGTGACAAACTAGCAAATCTTGGGGTCCGCTGCTTTCTGCGAAGACTATTTCGTTTGTGTTCTTTTTGGTTATGAATTAATTTTGATCTTCATAGTTGAAGGTACAAATCTGTTTGTCACCTAACTTATACTGACATGCCTTGCCGGATGTCCCCTGCCTCATGCACTGTACTTACTTGTGATAGGGTCCAGGCTCACCGGAAAACTCTGCTGGATAAACCCTCGTGTAAAACGGATCGATAGGCATTCACATCATATAATACACTAATATAATATATCATACACAATACAATCCCATAAATACACTTTAAATTACTAAATATCAGAAATTGTCTTCGGATGTTTTATTTGTCTATACTAATTGAAATAAAGGTCAATTTTCAGCCTTTCATCAATACTTTCTCAATAATCCGAGACAAAAACAGGTAAACTACTTAATGTATAACATTCTTGTCTACTATTGCAATCTAAAGCAAGCTCCAATACCCCCCAATATGCATTCTGACCTTTAAAGACTTAATACAACCTATCTTTAAGACTGGATCCCTCGTTTGGAGCATGTATTGGGGGTCTATATACAGTCTATATGCAAGGTAATACAACTCCATATGGCATTGTCTAATTTTGCCCAAGTTAATTTGTATTAAAACTAATCAACGGACTCGTTCATTTGTACTAGCGGAAAAGGCGCTCCTAAGTGATGGTCTTCGATGCCAACTGCGATTTAGATGTACTGTCACTTTAAGAAGCATTAAAAATAAATATTTATTAAATCACGGAGCTTCCGGTTGGCCCAACTAAAAAGGCGATTCTCATAGCTGTCGGCAATTGACGGAGGCAGCGGCACCAGCACTAAAGCTCCAGATCGCCGGCTCTGCGGTGGCAAGTCGAGAAGCAGCCTCTTCTTCATAGGACAGACATGGTGAAGATCACCTTCCACAACGTCGCAGGGCAAAAGCCCGACAAGGAGAGCGAGGGAGACAAAGCGGAGATTCTGGTCCCTTACCCCCACGTAAGTTTCGATTTGCACCGACTCGTTTCGTTCCTCGGACCCTGCAGAGCGGAATCCGAAGGTGTCCCATCTGATGATGCTCAGAGCTGTGCCTTATGCATGCATGTGCTGTATGTGGAAATGGCATGGAGGTTTTAGCCTTAGGATATAACACTTACACATAACTATATATATTCATATATTATGTGTGTAAGTTAGATATATAGTATGATTTGTCCAAGATGTAGTGTTTTTGCAGAACGGCAGCATTGTCTAACTATTTGCCATGACACTTATGCATAGTATTATTTGGTCATTCATGCAGATGCTTCGCTGTGAATGGACATGTACTCTCTCGATGTGGGGCACGCTTGTGTAATATCATAAAGGCGAGAAGCTGGGGTGCCAGTTTGCCTCGAGCTCTAGCACTGTTCACGAAATCAACTACACTAGCGCATCCTATATTATATATATTATCATTTCTATTTCATTAGTAAAACGGTATATCGGAACTCTAATAAAGGTAGTAAAACATTAAGATCTTGTGAGGCATGTTGGCTGTTATTAAATACTGAGTTAAGATACAAATGCACCATGAATTTACATATGTATAATGTCTTCGGACAGGTTGTCCAGAGCCCTGAACCTTTTCCAGAATGACGTAATGACATGTGCTGCTCTTTTGATCAGTGCTATATTAAATAAACCCAGGCTATGGAAGGATGTTTGCAGAGTGGGGTGTACTTAACCATTGTTCTCGTATAGGGCTGCATGTACTTATTCATTGTTTCCGTAGAAATACAACAGTCTGCTACATGTACAGCACACTGTGTCTTTGTCCTCTGCCTCAGTACAGGGTACCCGAATGTGTGCCGCATTTGCTGGAAGAATCCAGTGTAAGCACAACTGTGTCGCGTCCTGATGTTGCGCAAAACAGCTTCCTTGAATGGGTCTTGAACGTTACGAATATTATTTATAGCCCATTCACCGTGCATAATAAGCCATAATATAGCTAAGCGTTAATGTCACAAGGGGCGGTTGACGGGAAGCCAGCCGCTGCACACTTTCTGTATATGTCACGTTCTCTCCATGTTTATTATCTTCGCATTCACTATATTTTCAACGAATCAACAATTTAAAAAAAGGTAAAAAAAAAATCCCTACAAGACGCCATCTATATCGTTTTTGTACATTTTCTTGCTATAAAAATGTGTTTTTTTTTTCAGATATAAAATTGCCAGCGATTAAACATTAATAAAGTACAGTGTCTGTTAACAAGGCATTCAAAGAAATGTAATTTAATGTACGGATGTGTTACTAAATAAAAACCATTCCAGTTCCTGGGCGCAGAATTGCATCATAATCATGATGGGAAGCATAAATTGATGGATGGCAGACAGCGTGATGCTCAGCTTTACGTCCCTTGACGTTTCCGCTCCCATCACGGTCGCTGGTATTTTTAGAGCGATTTGTAAAGTGCGTCGTAAAGCTGCGCGCCCACTATATGCAGGCGGCTCGGAGCGTCAGTAAATGTCACAATTATTAATAACCGGGATCCTCAGAAACATGTCCATCTCCCTCCCTGCTCGCTACCTGGGGACGATCAGTGACGATCAGTCTGATCGCGTCCCATTGTATTAATAGTCATAGGCGGAATTGTCTTCCAGGAGCGCGTTTCCGTCCTTAATCCGTGTAGGAGGAACGTGCGGCAGATGTACCGAGAGACCGGGGGCGGCCCGACGTTGCTCATACCAGCGCCTACGTGTGGAGATAGCCTAGCAGGTTTCCAAATAGGCAATCCTCTGACGGAAGTGTCCCCCGCTTTTTCAGGCTTTTTTAAGTCTTTTTTTTTTGTATAAGACGTAAAGTGATGCACCGTTTCATTCCTTCTGGAGACTCAAGTTAAACCCACCCCAAGGCTGGGCCAATAGCAACCAATAAAATATTTTGAAATTATTTTCACCAGGAAGCAGCAAATTTTTGACTTATTCAAACATATGCCCCCCCCCCCCCAAAAAACCGTGTTCCCCCCATCTTAACTTCCCACCATCTAGAGCCTTATAGAGAAATGCAATTTTTCATAGAAATGTATAACTGTTTTCTTTTATTTCAACTTTAAATTGTTTTTTGAAATTGTTAACGTTATTCCTTTTTCCCCACACAGCTTGTCATTATTTGTGTTTCAGGAAAACATAGATCCTTTGGTTCTGTATTTGCGCATAAACCCAAATCCCCTTTTTTTCTCTAGGAAGAACTGACACTCCCACTTCGTTCCAAGAGGTCCTTCCTGAGCAGCCTTTGCTGTCTGATCGTCGGCCTGGCGGTCTTCCTGTGCGCTGTGCTGCTGGCATCTATATACCTGTACAAGTATTACTTTGTAACACAGGTGAGGGCCCTGTCATTTTTTCCATGTCTTTGTAATATGGGCACAACTGACTCTTGCTATGGATTTCAGTGTAAGATTAAATAGTAAATCTAAACCTTTAAACCTTCGGAAGATTACTAGGAGCACCAATGCAAATTGTTTTTAATCATATTTCTGACAATGTTCTGGGGGTCATAAAATGAATATTGATATTATAGGATTTATTTATAATATATTGTTTATTTGTTATTACGTGCTGTTTTTTTTTTTAACAAATAATTTAAAACTTAAAATACAAGCTGAATTTCATCATTGCCAAGTCAGTGTCTTAAAGCTTAGGCACACACACATTTGAATAAAACAAAATGCTTGTTACATGCAATATCACAACCTGATGCTGATTATGGGCCATTAACAACTATGTTAGTGAAACATTTATTACAATTCAATCAATTTTTAGTGTACGCTAAGTGTGTACTGTTCCTTTAAAATGCAAGTAGCCTGACAGCTTTGCTAAAAAAAAACCCCATGGTAATCAGTGAGAAATCAGATGTTTTTGTCGAATGATAGTTTTCAGTCATTAACATTAACATTGTCAGATTGCCCGATCGCAGTCATCACTACACATTATATAACTTGAGCTGAAGTCCTGAGAGTGATGTCATCATCATGTTGAGGCGATCCCATAGCTGATCACCTGCTGATATACATGACAGGGGTGACTGATGTTGGTGTTTCTTGCTCTACAAGGAGCAGCTTCCCGAGGAGAACCTTTTCCACTGCCGTGTGCTCTACGAAGACGCCTTCTACGCCCCTCTGCGCGGGCGCCAGGAACTCGAGGAGAACGTGGGCATTTACCTGGAGGACAACTACGAGCAAATCAGCGTACCTGTGCCCCAGTTCGGTGGAAGTGATCCTGCTGACATCATTCATGATTTCCACAGGGTATGGATCTGGAGGAGCATGCCAGCACACCATCCATTCATTTCTATGGGAAGAACACTTATTCCAGCAATGTCACCAATAACCCCTACCCAGCCCTAACCTTAACCAAAAGTAACCAAACAAAATACAAGGCTTTTGGCATTTTTACGTTTTTGATTGCAGTCTCAGATTTTTATAAAATTGAGTTTCCACTCATGGTCCCCACAATGTCAGAATAACAGGTTTTTATCTCATTGTGGGCATATTTGCTACCCACAGTGTAATATTTATATGCCCCACTCGCACACGCAGACACACTGCATGTATCAGAAAATATGCTTTCTGTTTTTATTCAAGCTGCGACCTCAACGCCAGTATAAATACACTGCGAATTAACCAAACATGTATCTTTTTAGGTTTGTAAAATTCATGTTTTTTATTTAGCTTAGATATTTGCAAGCCCAAATCTAGGACAAGTGATGAATGAATCATACATCAAACCCCCAAGCAGCTAATTACTGTGCTCCCTGTCTCTGTCTCTGCTATGTATGCATGGAGGTTGGAAGTAGAGCTACATGCCTGATCATGCTTTGTCGTTAGCTGTTCTCCATTATTCATCCTAGTTGTTTCTTATAATGGTTGTTTTTGGTCTGATCCACTTGCAGGGTCTAACAGCCTACCATGACCTTTCCCTGGACAAGTGTTATATCGTCGAGCTTAACACCACGGCAGTCCTTCCTCCGAGGAACCTGTGGGACCTCCTGATCAACATTAGGGTTGGTATTTTTCTGCACTCACTTAGCTTTCTTTTTTGTCACTGTAATCTTCTGCATGATACTTCCATCTACTGCACATGCTCAGTTGGGCGCAGCTTTATTTTGTATGTAATGTAGCTTTCCCTGACCGCTGATCCGTTACACGGTCGTGGTGAGTCTGGAGTGTAATCCAGGAAGCCCAGGGCACAAGGCAGGGGACATTCTGTACAGGACTCCAGTCTGTTGCAGGGACCCAGTATGGGCAAGTTAGAGATGCCAGTTTATGTAACAGACTGTGCGAAGAGATTTACATCTTTTTTGGTCTTTATGAAGGCAAGGCTGAGCGCTAAATCTACATTAGTTACAGGGCTGAGTGACCTTTTATACCCACCCAGTTAAGAAGCAGTTTCTCCATCCATCTATCTGGCTTATCCACTTCAGAGTCAGAGTCAGCCTGGAGGTTATTCCAGGATGCACTAGGAATGGGTACCTAATTGAGTGCCTGCGCACACACAATCACACAGTCGCTTATCGAGGGCAATTTACCTCCGTTCTCTATTATGTGCCAGATGCTCAGGGTCTGAGTGGCCTGGTTCTGATAGAATAGCAGTTTGCAGAAACTCGACAAGTGGCTTGTTGTTGTGGTTGGAAATAGGACAGAGCGTTGAACTGCATTTTATAACCACTGCTTGAAAGCTGATTCCATTGCGTATAATGCCTGCTGTGACCACTTGTCTCACTCCCTCGCTCTTATACAGTTTAAAAAAATGGAGCATGAAATGTTTCGGTCCATTTGATCTAGCACTGGTCTGTGGTGGGTGTATAGTTACATTTTTCCCTTCGGACATCTGCAGAGGGGAAGTTACCTGCCCCAAACCTATCTGGTCAAGGAGGAGATGGTAGTGGCAGGCCGGGTAAAGAACCTCCGGCCTCTGGGCATGTTCATCCACCGACTGTGTAGTGGCAAAGAGACCTTCCGGCTACGACGACGCCATCCACGGAGACGTAAGTCACCCGCTGACTGCAGGCGATGGCAGCTCGCGAGCTAGCTGCTTTACTGCATGACACACTTAGACCGCAAGATCTAGCTCGTCAAACCAAGACCTAAACAGGGCTTCCTGTTTGCTGATGAAAATATAATATTAGCTTTGGTTTTTAGGAAACTAGCAGAAGATTGACTTAGCAATAGATGCACGTCTAACTTGTCTGAAACCTTGCAGGATTACAGTGAGCAATGGTATACAGCATTGTGCAAAAGTCAGGAAACATCCAATATTGAGTCAACTAATATGTATTTGTTGACTCAGCTGTTAGAACAGAAGAAATGCTTGGTATTTTGTGCTGTTATTGTTCAGTTGCGTATATTTTAATGTTAAAATGTGTTTTTTCTCCTCTATTTCTCAAATGTTCACTACCCAGCTAAACAGCTTTAACCACAGTTTTATCAGTTTCAAGGCACTTGCACTGAGTCACATTTATTTTAGTGTCAGCATGCAAAGTCACTAGTGGGTTTTATGGTGGATACCAGGCTGGTTGTGGATTCGTCAGGGTGAGAGACTGTTCTTCCCCTCACACACTCGTCACCACCCCCGTTCTCCTTTCTCCGCACAGGCATCGAGAAGCGCGACGCGCACAACTGCCGTAGCATCCGTCACTTCGACAGCACCTTCGTGGTCGAGACGGTCATCTGTGATTCGGCCTAAAATCCTGAACCTCGGCCCAGATGGTCCACCAAGAGCCGGGTTCCATGCGTGTTGCAGATGCACTTTATAGCCCTTTTTACTGAATGCTGTCCGAGACCATTTCAGTGTCCCTCATCCTTATTTATGGACTTCCCGTCGTCTCTTATTTTTGTTGAAATAATGTGCGTTGTAGGATTTTTCTCGTTTTTTTCCTCTAAGAAAAGACGTTCTTCTTCTTTGTTTGTTTTTTTTCATCGTATAGTTTATTTAATTTGCTTTTTGCCGTCAGTCGACAAAATTAATGGCTGATTCTGTTATTTATACCAAACATGTCCTGGCAATTTCCATTCCAGTCCTCACTCCTGGGAACTGTAGCGTTAAATATTTCTTAATCCAGTAACTGGATATATGCATTGTTGGATAAGAATTATGCTGCTTTCTGTGAGAATGTGTTCTGTCTATTCTATATGTCAAAATAGTAAATACAGGTTGTACATGATAACGCTGTATTTAGTATATTTGTACGAGAAATACTTCCATGCATCTGCACTGTACCTATGTTAAATTAAGCGTTTCACATGTCATGTAAATGTCTTTATTTTTAAAACATATGACAGATTTGATTTATAGAGTTTTGTTCACTGAAAACTTTTGCGTGTGATCAATATATAAAATTTTATTATTTGGTTTTTAAAATGCCTTCATCTGTCATCTTTCTCTTATTCCTTCACCCTTTGTGCAGGTAGTTCTGGGAACTATGTCTCCTGGATTAGGCACTGATGGAGTAGGCTATAATTTGCAATCTGGATTGTGTAATTAATTTTAGAAAGTTCTTTTTAAGTGTCCCAGTAAACCTCATTAGCCGGCGCTCCCGCCAATGCGTATTAAGCGCTATTTCTAGTGTCTGTCTGCACTTTTCTGTAACTTCTGGACCGCAGTAGAGATGGAAATTGTCATTCAGATAAAATGGTCCTTTTTTGTCCATTACTCACTCGGCATGTCTGTTACCCAGAAATTACAGTCTCTAAAAAATGACATTTTATAAAACTATTTAAAAAAATGACTTGGCTTAGAATCTGCTAGATTCAGAAAAAGCTATTGGTCGATTTGACCACTCTGAATATAACTGATTCTAATGTACATCTACTAATCACTCCTTTTCTTTTACTTTGTTTCCAAAGCCTCCTTATGAACTAATAAACATGTGAACCTAAACTGTTGTTTGTAAACTGGTGACTGTTTGTTGCTGTATCCACCCCCAGGAGGGGGGTGAATAGCGTGATCATTACATACCACCACCGGTCGGACTCCATGTGATGCTCTGGGCCAGCTTGGCTTGCTAAGACACCACCTCCTCTGAAGATGGCGCCTAAGCAATCTGCATTGGCATCGCAGTCTTTCCTGTGATGCAGTAACATTGTGGCTTCAAAATATTTTCTTCAGGTTTTTAACATTCTATCATAATAGTCACATTCTTATCTAATAGGAATACGTATTGGTCAAGCTCAGGGACTCATTGTATAATAAGTATGGGTACATTATTCAGACACTGGCCGTGATGGTATTCCAACCTGTTACCGACATATACATAGTTATCACAAAATGTTAATAATGAAAACGTTAAATAAGTTTAATAATAAGCTTTTTATGGACAATATATGTCTTTTATGCCATCATAAAACTTTTTATTTGTGAAACAATAACAAAACAATTATCCATTAATAGAATATGCCTTGATTATTATGAACGAGTACTTTTTCGCTCCCATTTTTATTGATATGATGGTGCACATATATGTCGTTAATGTTCCTTACCTCCTGAAATAACACAAAAATGTAGCAAACATTTAATGTTACTATCAAATTATTATTTTAAAATGACATGTCCGACTGGGTGGAACAGAGAATAGGCACTGGATGATTTTCCCTTACTGTCCTGCATTCTTGTGATCTGTACTCATATATATATAGTAATGTTTCAAAATCTTTTTTATTTTATATAAATTGAGGGCGGAGCTTTGTGTGTGCGGTTCCTTATCACAATCAATCATGATGACAAGTGGCACATTCTCTGTTCGGGAGGCTAGAGAAAGAATTACAAGTTAATGGGGGCAGAGGGAACAAATTGTGTTTTATTTATATTTGATAAAAAATGTTGGCACAAAAACAAGTGATACATTATCAATTAGTGGCTGTCAGTCGACAAAAGTGGCTAAACTGCATATTATACTACTAGTATATACTAATTAGCACCAGAAAAGTAATATGTCGAATGCAGCACACAAAAAATATGATGTCTGCAGTTTGCCAAAGATACCCTGGTACTGATTTTGAAAAACAAACAAACATGTTACTGCATCTCAGCTGTACCCAGTGGGGGGGCTTCGGCCTAACAAAAATAATTTGCAATATTCATATAATGCAATCAATTCTATTCAAATTTCTGTTAGGCTGTTATTCCTCCCTGTTAGTTCTATAGACTTAATTAGCCTGAGCTCCTTGAGTGATCAACATTTAGCTAGCTAACCTTCTAGAGATAAACAGAACTTTCATAACTATGTCAAATATGCCTTATTTATTAATTTATTTTGCCAACTTTCTCAATAACATAGCTGGTGGAGCTTGTGACAAGCAGGATAACATTTCAAAAACTAAAAATAAGTTATAAGTGATAGTTGCAGCTTGCCTCACTTTTCAGGGCTGAATTTCTGTTGAAGAACAAGATGTCACTTCCTGAAAATGGTGTCAAAGAAATTGTAGCCTTTTCTGAAAGGCAAGAAAGTACGGACTAAGAGGTGGACGATGACTTCAGGGGCACACAATAAATGAAGAAGATGGTAAAAAATTACCATGGTTTCACCTTTTATGTTCGATTAGGGGCAGTTTAGCCTAGTCTGTAACATGATTAAAGAATGTTTTGAGGTTTTTACCATTTGCTGGTTGATAGTTTTTATGGAAGTTGATTACTTTGCCCTGAGGACTAGATACAAATGTGTTTTTAACATCTGTTATCTCTGTTTAAGTGATAAAGAAGACCTAAGTATATAATTTAAGCCATTTGTCGTGCCTATGTGACTTTTATAAAAGAGCTCACACAGGTATTTGAGGAGTACCATACAGGAGGGTAGAAATACTAGAACTGGGCGATTCATGACTCACCCGGGTGAATCACCCAGATCCATTAAATAACTCATGAGTCACGAATCTGAGGTCTCCATTAACCCAAATCCATCGAGTCCTAACTACATCATGACATAAAGTATAAACCCCATCACATGCATACTGCTTATAATCATTTCAAACTCACTACACAATCAACACAGCCATAGTAGCAAGTATAGCTGCTAAAATCTGCATAACTTACAGTTCGTTTGCACCAACACACTGAAATGAGGGATCCTAAACGGGGCGAAGCGCGCAGCTGGAATCCTACAGCTAGTTCGGAAACGCTCACACTCGTGAGTGAATCCGCTGCTTAGCTTCCTCTACAGCCGTAATCATACAGCCGAATCTGAATCGCACACATTTATACTCGGCGTAGCACAAAACAGACTTGTTCACACACTGGTCGCTGATTGGATTTTAAAGTTAACAGTGAGATTTATAACAGTGTAACAGTGTGATTTGTAACTACCAGTAGGCTATGTCAGGCTCAGTGGTTGACTGGCCACGCCCCATTTGTTTTATTCCCATTTGGCCAGCAGGTGTCGCTAGCCATCCTGTTCCCCTTGTCTTGTAGCCCTTAGTCCCTAGTTTAATTCCTGGGCTCCCTGGGCCAATGCCTAGCATAATGGGTTGAGTGAAAAGCTCTGAAACTGTCATAACTCTAGCCATGGGTTTAAGGCTGGCCTGAATTCTGCCTCACCTTTTGTTTAATCTATCGAGTTTATTGGGTTGCAATGGAAGGGGCAGCTTGGTGGTGCAGTGGTTAGCACTGTTGCCTCACACCTCTGGGACCGGGGTGGAGTTTGCATGTTCTCCCTGTGCTGTCGTGGGGTTTCCTCCCGGCAGTTCGGTTTCCCCCCACAGTCCAAAAACATGCTGAGGCTAATTGGAGTTACCAAATTGCCCGTTTGATGGGCTGGCCCCCCTGTCCTGGGTTGTTCCCCGCCTCGTGTCCGTAGCTTCCGGGATAGGCTCCAGACCCGCCACAATCCGGAAGGATAAGCGCTTTCAGAAAAAGGATGGATGGGTTGCAATGCAGGGACACAAGTGGGTTGTGACTGGTAAAAACATATTGGGACTCTTTTTTGCTAAATGTGGGAGTTGCTCTGCTGCAGACACAGTAAGGCTGTACTTCCTTCATGGATTGTATATATTTTTTGCATAGATCAGCAACATGTATGTTTCTTATGCTCTCATTGACTGCAGCTTGTCGGCACATTCATTCACAGTTGCTACCGGGTCACAACACTTTTCACACAATAGAATTTGGATCATGCTAGTTATGCAAGGGGTATCTGCAGCGCGTCAGCAACTCCATCAGGTCGTGTCATGAACAATTCACACATGGTGATCAAATTCCGATTTTCCAGCACCGATCTGGGGCTAAAATTGTGTAGTGTGAGCTTTGCACTTGTTATACTGGAAACTGCCATTTGGGCAGACATGCTCCAAGTGGGAAAAAAGTATTATCCAATGAGAAAGATGAATGGAGACATTGAGAATTCGTAATTGCACTTGCATACTTATGCATGTAAATGATTGGTTAAAAAGGATAACAGCCAATGCTTTTAGATGGCTACTGTGATCTAGGTTGTCTGCCCCAACAGATCCAGCAATTTCATTTCCTCTTTCCTCGTCAAAGCATAACGAATAGAGATTTCACAAACATGTTTTCATTTACGTCGTCATTACAATTTAGTCATGAAATAAAAGGTCATCACCGAATACTTATCGTAAACATTTTTATGGCAAAATTAACACCAGTCACCATAGAAGGAGAAACCTGATCACGAGTCGAATCCCCCAGAAACCATCTGGACAGATCGATATCCCCATGTTTGCATGCTTATGCACGGGTTTGAATGCACGCCATGGGAAGACACCTTTTACTCATTTCGATAAACCATGATATTATCATAGGCGCAGTTCTTAAACTCTTCTAAACAAACTCCTTTAACTGCACATAGGTGCACATACACTTTACACCACTTGCCAAGCAAAGCATTTTTCACACAATCAAACTCAACAAAAGTTGTTTTGGCTTTGAGAACTAGTTCATAAGCACATAACACAGCGGACTTAACCTCCTCATAGTTTAATCTTCAGATAGTTTAGAGCTCTGCCTCACTCGCTCCTACAAACACACCACGCCCATACTTCAGAGCCTTCATTGGCTCCCTATTAAAGAATGTATCCACTTTAAAATACATCTTCTGGTGACCACGCATTTTCCCCAACTTTGAAACTCCCTCCCTACTGCTAGTCAACAGTTAATCTTGGTCTCCAATTTCAAAATCAAATTAAAAACCTTTTTGTTTGCTCAGGCATATAATCCACAATATACAGTACAGCTCTGGAAAAAAAAATGAGAAGACCACTCTATATTTTTAAAATATCTGTATTTTTAAACCCTGGTTTAATCCTGGTTCTGCTGGCAGAAGCTACACTGAGCAGCAGGCTGCTTCCAGGCTGAGGGTTCCTAAGACAGCAGTACACAGGAACAAGGTGAAGCAGGAGACACTGGGAACAACCAGAAACCAGCCAGGTAGATGGGGAAGCGACTTTCCAATGTCAGAGATGACTGTCAACATATCTGGCAGTGCCACATAAATTGGAGGATGACCTCAAGTGACCTGCAACAGGAATGGGAAACATTAACAGGAATGGGAAACATTAACATTAACCAGAACATCTAAATGCAGCCACTTCCTTCACACCAGGACGACACTCACACCACCGGTGAAATCACAGTCCAGCAATCCAAAAACGGTAAGCGAGCGATCAGTTGAACTGAGCGAGCAAAGATCCAAGTGGCAAGTGCAAACCTATATGGCAGTAACAACACAGTAGATTGGATTGCGGAGCAGAAGTCTACTTCCGCAGGCACGGTGGCTTTGGAAGGGTGGGAGCAGGAACACAGAGGGATGATCTGAATTGGAGCAGGTGGCCCGGCCTGCGAGTGATGGGAACAGTGTGGTGGATGACAGGACCTGTAATACAGGTACAGCAGCATGTCACGGCCCTGCTCACAGGGGCCGGCAGCTGGTTTGCCCACCACTTCCTCAGCTTTAATGCTGCTGCTGCTCCTACTCCTCTCACTACTGTGTTGCCTTCTGAACCTTCTTCCTCTGATATCTATACATCTGTCCTTGTACTGTTACTCTCCTCCACAACCCTGCAGACTTCTCTATCATTTCTCCATCCGCACTCGACCTTAAATAGACCTAACACAACAGACCTAATCACAAAAAAACATAACATTTTTATCCTAAACACTGTAAAATACAAGTGTGTTTTCCTATAGAAGGAATGGACAGATATTCCTGCGGCTCTTTTTTTTACCATCTTAGTTAATTTTGCATTTGCTTGCATGCACCGATGGTTGCTAATATGAGCCAACACCTCTGACCGCATGTAGAACCTGTCAGTCTTGAGCATTAATGTTACTGGCTGTTTATCCTGTTTCATTGAGATGTCTCCCAATCACCATGCAGAGGATCCAGGCTTTCAGGCAGGTCAAAATACACTTTGGGCGCGTTCGACTTCATGCAGCCACTTACAGTGCTGGCTTAAAGCGATGCATTCGGGTCTTGACTCAATGCATGATGGTTGGTTTTTGGCCAATCAGAAATGATCAAAATGACCAGAATGCATCGCTTTAAGCCAGCGCTGTAAGCGGCTGCATGAAATCGAACGCACCCTATATTGCCAAAAGTATTGGGACACCCCTCCAAATCATTGTATTCAGGTGTTCCAATCGCTTCCATGGCCGCAGGTGTATAAAATCAAACACCTAGGTACGCAGACTGTTTTCACAAACATTTGTGAAAGAATGGGTCACTCTCAGGAGCTCAGTGAATTCAAGCGTGGTACCGTGACAGGATGCCACCTGTGCAATAAGTCTATTTGTGAAATTTCCTCGCTACTAAATATTCTATATACTAATACACTAAATATTATAACAAAGTGGTAGCAACTGGGAACAACAGCAACTCAGCCACAAAGTGGTATGCCACCTAAAAGTGCAGAGCGGGGACAGCGCATGCTGTCAGTGTGCACAGGGTGCAGAAGTCACCAACTTTCAATAGCTACAGACCTCAACACTTCATGTGGCCTTCAGATTAGCTCAAGAACAGTGCATAAAGAACTTCATGGAATGGGCTTCCACGGCCGAGCAGCTGCATCCAAGCCTTACATCACCAAGTGTTATGCAGCACTGCAGCATCTGATGGACGAATCTGGGTTTGGCAGTTACCAGGAAAGCAGTACTTGCCTGACCACATTGTGCCAAGTGTAAAGTTTGGTGGAGGGGGGATTATGGTGTGGGTTTTTGTCAGGGGTTGGGCTTGGCCCCTTAGTTCCAGTAAAATGAACTCTTAATGCATCAGCATATGAAACCATCTTGGACAATTTCATGTTCTCAACTTTGTGGGAACGGTTTGGGGACGGCCCCTTCCTGTTCCAACATGCCAAACAGGATTGTGGGGATCACCCCAGGAACAGGGGGAGGTACAAGAGGAGCGAACAAGTGGCAGCTGGGAGTAGGAATGAGAGGTAAGACAAACAATTAACAGGCATGGCTCGTTAGGGCCATGTTAGGGAGGAAACAGGAGGGTCAGATGGGCAGGGTATGACAGGAAGAGTATGCTGAGACATCTGCCTTTATCGTTGTCACACAATCTCCTTGTCGAGACTTCCTTTTCACACATCCTGCAAGTTGTGCATATTTTCTTTTTCCAAGCACTCTACTTTCTGCATGCCAGTAAAACAACAAAATGATCACACAGGAATGATCACACATTACTTTATATATTCTCTGGCAATGTTTAGATTCTTTGCAGCTTACATCACAGATATTCTATATAATTAAGTCACCCCCCCCCCTCTGAAAACAGTCTGTAGATGACACTGTGTATAGCCGTTAGCGACAGCTCTATGCAAGACTGTCTGGTTGGAAATCATGAAAGCAATAAAGAAATTATGAGGGGCCTGCTTAAGGCAGGGGAAATGCTCATCTCAATCACTCTGAAGATTTGCGGTGCAATGAAAATTATGCTGTTGCCTTAAAGCTGTTATAGCTGATTAAGGAAACTGAACCATAAATATAAATGTGTGAAATACAGTCGATCACAAAAGGAAGTGGGTCAGGTTTGTGGAGCCTAGCTTACATATTAGGCTATGTCCTCTTTTTCCCAGTCTTGTCCTCTTTATGGGACCTAAAGATGGCTGAAATGTTCGGGATTTTGCCTTCTTACATGCTGACATTTGCTTCCTACACTCAGAATCCTTTCTGTGTGCATATTTGCGTCGCTTTGATCTCTCTCTTTGCCTCCTGCCCCCACTGTCCTCTTTACTGTAAGTATGGTCCTCATAATACACATACACCTGCCTCCTGCCCCCACTGTCCTCTTTACTGTAAGTATGTTCCTCATAATACACATACACCTGCCTCCTGCCCCCACTGTCCTCTTTACTGTAAGTATGGTCCCCGTAAGACACATACACCTGCCTCCTGCCCCCACTGTCTTCTTTACT
>JAODKM010000042.1:16728926-16741072 GCA_026780845.1 Petrocephalus sullivani
GCTTTTGGCTGGTGTGCCATTCGTTTTCGGGCTGGGCGGGACGCTGGGGGGAGGGGGGGGAGTGGGGGGGTGAGGGGGGGGGGGGGTGGTGTGGGTCGAGGGGGGGTGCGGTGAGGTGGGGGGGGGGGTGGTTCTAAGATGCGGTGAGCTTCCTTAGGGTGATGACGATTAGAGCAAGTAGGACCGAGGCTGCAAGGAACACAGCAATCACGATGGCAGAGATGGCACCGGGGCCCAGGACCCCTGCAAGACGAGAAGAAAACACCGGCACACATCCTTCCTATGCAGTAACTTTGCATAAAAGTCGCCGCTAAATAATTAAAACTCTTCGTAGTAATAATGATATTACAGTACAGATGCCAGTGGAGATAATCTTCCATTAACAGTGTATAGTGGTTTCAGTCATTCTAAATTAATGACTGTTAAACGTTACAGGCAATCCGAAGTCGTGACAAAGTAGTGTGTGCATGCATTCGTTATTACGAGCCAAGGTATTTAACCTGAATTTTTAATATAACTAGCTTTATGGCAGTTTGTTGGATCCCAAGGACTGCTTTTGTAATGTTGAGCAAACAGGAGTTCGCCCCAATGAATGCTCCTTACACACGGAACCCAGGTCCTAGAGGTGTGAGGTATACTGCTAACTACTGTGAGTCCCACCAAGTTAGCCAGCTTCACAAAAATAAATATTAAATGATATAATCTAGCCCCCACCATAATCTTTATCCAGGGCCTGGGAGTGAGTGAGGTCTTCATACTCAGAAGTAAGTACTTTCCAGGTTAATTCTTAAAAGGGAATCCTCGAGGTGATGTCATAGGCTCTACCCCCTGAAGAAATCTCTGGGGTATCAGCTTGTGGGGCTGGGTTAGCCATGGCCTCTGGGGGAAGGGCATCAGCACAGCATTTCTTAAATATGTTAAATGATCACCCAGTCAATAGACTTGCACCTACCATCAGCTAAAGTAGGTAAATATTAAAGGAGAATACGGTGAGAAGATCCAATGAGAATAATTATGCAATTATATTGTTTTTTGATAGCCAGGTCAAATGATGGCTTCTAGAAAAGTTGCATTCAACTGGAAACATGGGGATAGTGATATATTCATCTCTACTTGTTCCTCTGTAGCTCACAATCTTGCACTTTTGGTAGAATGGAGGAATGGAGAGGTGGTGAGGGGTGACTGTTTTCTCACTGACATGTTAGCAATCTCAACCTCGACCCCCAATCGACCATTGACTCCAGAACGAAACTCGGTGGGAGTTACGGTTAGGTCACATGATGAAGTGGTCAAATGACAAGGTAGGAGAACAGAGGAAATGCACTCGTTATACAGGAAGTGATAACGCATAGCCTGAACCAACATCTGATTGAAATCTGGGTCTTGAATTATCATGCATGCTTAAAAGAAAACAAGACAACAAATCATGCCCAAGCTCTAGGTAATCTCTAGCAGAATCGTTCACAGTTTGTTCTTATTTAGCAGATACTTTTACCCAAACTGACAAACAATTGAGAAAGCCGGGTCAGATAACATCCTTGGGGCAATTGGGAATAAGGGTCTTGCTTCTGGGCCTAATGGAAATAAACCTTTTATGCCAACCTTTTGATCACAGGCACAGAGGCCTAAAGCCTAGTTCATACTTCACTTTTCCGTGTGTTTGTAAGGCCTGCACATGTTTGTGAAAGCAGACTCTTGTGTACATACTGCATGGACAGAGATGATTACGGTCAGTGCATGTATGCAGCATTGATATTCTATCAGACCAGCAGAGGACAGATGCTTTGCAACAAACACAAATACAAGAAGTGCAGCAAAATGGGTACATTTTTATGAACGGTTTTGAAATTGTCCTCTAGCTTGGGTGTTATTGCAGTAATATACCATACTGCAGTATTTTGAAATATTGTCAACAAAATTAGCCCCGCCCCCGCAAATATTATCACTTACTATAACTCCTACAACCATTCTTTTTCTGTTCTTTTTTTGATGACCTCAAAGTCACTGCTGCCACCTACTGGAAACACCTAGTCAATTTTGTACATCCTGTATGCGCACCAATCAAAATTTGTGGAACATAAAAATGTGGGTTGCACAGTCCGTCCAACACCCCTGATTACAAAATTTACATGGGCTCACCCTGTGCGTGGACCATAATGGCACCTGGAAAAGGGAAGTATGAATTGACCTTAACACCCAGAGCCACGTACCGGCTTGCTACTTCCATACTGTACTATCTATGCCGTGTCATACTGACACCTTCATCATATTAAACATGGATGTGCTTTTATGTGGCCCAGCCAGGCATGAGGGAGTGTTTTAAGAACCGTGTTTACTCTATGGAGTTCAGGCTTCCTGAATTGGAGCCCATTACAGCCTCTCCAAGGCATCAATAAGACTTTCTGTTGAGAGAGAGGTCCCACAAAGCAGCACTTGTATGTTTTAAACAGAGGTGGAATCCAGGTATGGTTGATGCAATTCAGAGATGTGACAGTTAAAAAAAGTTGCTTATGGAAAGTAGTCAGTGGAAATTCTACCTCTCTGCTGTTTGTATTTGTTGCTACTTGCTATTTTCTAGACATGATCTGAATAATGGTTATCTTAAAACTATTCTGCTTCTTATAATCACGTGGTCCTGCTGTTAACGCAGACAAGAATTTTTTCAGTCAATAATTCTACTGAAAAATGTTTCCATTCTTCCAATCTTCACATAACATTGCTGTATGATGGTTCAGTCATCATAATTTTAGTATGATGTGTCAGAAATTGTGTTATTACACCAATTTGCATGGGAATTCAATATAAAACCCCCCATTGGTTAGATGGACATTCCACGTTTCAGAAATTATGCACATTTGCATGCAAATTTCAGGTTAGAAATCTGCAGGCCATAAGTGTGTTTTTGCAATGCAACATTACAATGGAGCCATTCTGGCTGTATGGATCTTGTGACAGGAAAGCAAATAAGTCCTAAGCAGTAAGAAATTCAACATTTTGAGAAGGAATATGTAATTGAATATATTCCAAGCCGATGGATGAGTCTGGATTTGGCAGTTGCCAGGAGAACGGTACTTGTCTGACTGCATTGCGTCTAGTGTAAAGTTTGATGGAGGGTAATTTAAATGCACACAGGTTAAACTTAAAGTAAGCATACAGCATACAGGTCTACCAGCGCTATACTTCTTCTTATCGTATGATAGACTTCTTTCAGCATAAATAAAGTTACTTGCAAATACTTGAGCTTTCATTTATCATATATTAGAATAATTGATAATTACATCATACATAACAATTCTCACATTGTCCGCGTGGCTCGTTGGTCTAGGGGTATGATTCTCGCTTAGGGTGCGAGAGGTCCCGGGTTCAAATCCCGGACGAGCCCTGTTTTTGTTTCTTGCAGAGTTCTTTTGCATCATATATGTGGAAATAGCAGGTAATACAGAAATAATTCATACGAAATAGTGTTCAGCATATATTAATGCAACGTGGCCGCAGCGTCTTCAATGACAAAAAAATATATATTGAATAATACAAAAGAAGACCTCTTCAGTCCAGCGTCAATTGAACACGCGACCTTCCGCCCCAGAATGAGACTAACGTTACAAAGTTACAAAAATACTATTTTAGCAAATACTATTATGTCGAAATATTTAAAAACACCTTAAATACTTCGCGGCGTAACTGGCCGGTTAGCTCAGTTGGTTAGAGCGTGGTGCTAATAACGCCAAGGTCGCGGGTTCGATCCCCGTACGGGCCATAGTTTATCTTTTCTAGATTACCGTTTTCCTAATATTGAGTCTAATTATCTCATGTTCTAGTCAGTGTTTCTCATACCATGATCACATAACATGAATATATTCCAGGAGATTACTATTATGATACATAAGCCACTCCACTCAAATATGTACTTCGCTTTCATGCTAGCCAATCTATCTACAAAGCAGTATTTTTAAATAGATATATAGCGATTTATCGTTAAAACGAATAATAAAACGTATTTTGCATTTACATAACTACAAAGGTGCTTGAAGACTAGTTATCCTATTCTCGCTCTATATATGTTCAAATTTACAACCTTCTCCAGCAGGGGGCAGTGCAATTATGGAAAACTGTACGCCTAAAGGTTTTATTGTCCGTTTAATTCACAGTCTATCAGTATTTCTGCTCACGTTTTTCTTGAGGGACAATGGCTCCGGAAACTGCTTTAAAAGCAGCAGATGAATATACACCACATGGCATAAAAAATCGGTCGCTTCAAGCCTGAAATGTTCTGCTGTTTTGCTCTGAGCTGTGCTGGCTTTTTGACCTAGTTCACTAAAAGGCCAATAGTTTAAACTGCCTCTCTGGGGAAAAAATGAGAATCGACTGAATTCTGAGCCATTAACATTCTTTCAACCGAAACAATGTAATGCCTGAAACATAAGTAAGCTTAATTCATCAAGTGGTTTCATTCAGGATTTAAATTTCTTCTCATATACTTATTCGTTCGTCAGGCGCTGTTATGCGAATCATCTAATAAGGCCTGTCTGGTGAGATGAAATATGCAAAAAGAAAAAAAAAAACGGAGTAGAAGCACATTGTAGTGATTATGCAAAGAATAAACAGGTCGGTATTGTATGACTTCGGGATAAGATCAGGCATAATACACCCAATCTCCATAGCTACATTCCTAACTTTATGAAAGTAAGTTCTACTTTGGGCTGGAATGGCATTCAGTTTTTATCAGGAAAAGAAGAGAGGAGCGATGTTTGTCCATCAAACAGTATTCTGTGCATTTTGTCACTGTTGGCCAAAGACTGGGTAATTATATACGCTCCCCAGTGTCAGAACGCAATTAACACCACTCAGCGCTATTCACACCGGGCCCTATTTTGTACAGCCTCTTTTTTCCTGTGGGAAGCGCATGTTTCTTTATGAAATCAGTTAACCCGAATAATTCCTGGTGTGACTCTTTAGATGAATTTAAACCCAAGTCGCCTTTGCTTTTTCCACTTCATTGTGTCCAGTTGTTGACAAAATGCACGTGTTATGAGATTTCATGACTTGAAAAGAGGATTTGATTTGTTCTTATAAGCAGTTGGCCTTTGCCTATAATTGTATTTCTCATTTACCTATCCTGACTAATAAACTTACCAACTAACGAATCATTATAACCTCAATTTAAAAGCCTTTATCTTTAACGGTAGGCCTATATTAAACGCAAATATATCAATTCAGCTTATTCAGTTGAAGATTACATAGAAATCATAACAGTCTATTGTACAGTATGTTGTATTTTTTTATCCTGTTTTTAATATTTCGATTAACTTTGATTACTGTAATCGTTTAAATGCTGTTTCAACGAAATCATATGGGATTAACACGTGGGCACACACTATTACACAATATTACTGCAGATAGAAGTAACTAACTTTAGCAGGGTATCGGTATATAGATGTCTTTCAAAATCCCTAATTGCATGTTGTTCAACTGTTTCTTGGCATTAAATCAACACTGTTCAGGACCGGGTTGTTAACGAGATGTTCAAGCTTGGGAGTGTTTCTCGTTGCCAGTTAAGAAACTGATTTGAATTAGGAGTTACTGTGTATTTGCTATCCCGAAATGAGTGACAGAGAGAGAGGTGGGGGGGGAGAGAGGGGGCAGAGATCGGCTGGTAGAACCGTAGGATCGACAACTTATGCGAATGAAGGCATGCACGCACAGTCTTCTACGACTGTAAAAACCGGCGAGGGAGGCACTGCAGGCTTCAAATCAGTTTTTCATCATTTAGCAATGACTGAATGAAGCGATCTCTGCCTGTTAACGTTAAAGTATGTGAAAAAAGTCAAAGGAGACGCTATCTTCATTCTTAGGTGTTTTCCAAGCAGTGCTGTTTGTATACGTTTTTACGTGTCGACCTGGCTTCACTGTAACAATTACGTCGCAGTCAGAATAACAGTGGATTGAGATGCTACAATGTTTCGGGGACAATTGCATCACCTCGTCTTCTGGTGGATTTTGGCGACAGTCGGGCTCTTGGTGACAGTGCCCGGTGTAAGAGCCCATACTTGCCATGAGGTGAAAACGGCTTTCCAGATGCGGCAGATTGGCCCTTGGAAACTGGTGCCCGAAACACCCGAAACAGGTCAGTATGCAGTGATTTCCAGTGGCCGATGCTTCTGACATGACTGATTTTACCTGTACTCAGTCGCTTGCGTAATTTACCGGTATTGCAACGTGTCCCTCTCCCTGTTACCGATCTTAGGATTGCATTTCATGTTATGCATTAAGAAGTTCGTCTTACATTTAGTGTCACCTGAATTATTCATGGTTCAATCTCTTACTTTTTTCTGTCATGTATAAAAGTGGCCCATGCACCTGGGCAAGCTAAAGAAATCTGATAACAAGTGACTGGATAAGGAGCGACATAATGTTTACGCGATGGCATATGATTAAAAGCCGTGCACTATAAATGCCATGTGTTTTGGATGCCTTTCTTCCTATGTGCGTTAATTGTATACAGTGGCTGTTAAATCGATTTCACGGAATGTTCGGCGCTGAATGCAGACGGAAAGGGGCTGCCAGGTGCCTCAAACATGTTTAGCTTCGAAACCGCGTGCAGAATAGCGCTTTGGTCCAGGTATATCCTGCTATATACGTCCTGTTTCGGATGCAGGAGGAAGGAATCTGCTGTCCCGGACGTAGTGGGGAAGGGAGCGCAAAGGTGTATCCTGTACTAGGGAGTCCAATGCAGCCTTTGTGACACGACCCACATTTACTCCTTAGTTATTTTTTTAAAGCATCAAAGCATTCTCATCAGCAACGTCTAGGTTCATTGTCCTGCTTTTCCCTCTGACTTGGAAGTAATATGTTGAAATAATAAAATGTGTTCTTTTGCGATCGCTGTAAAAATTGATGAGGGTATGACACTGACATGCATCATCGCTGAAGCTCGAACATTTCTTAAGGCACAGTTATTTTCCCCAGCATGTGAGAAAAGTGTTCCAGAATGTTCAAGCCAAAACTACAAGTCTGTCAAAGTGTTTTATGTTACCCACCTTAGATCAAAATGCTCCTTCCAGAAGTACATCAGTACCACATGACATTTAATCTCCATAAGGTGGCCGCGGTCACCTTCCTTCTTTGCTGACACGATGGCATGGGTTGCTGATGGCTAATGTCAGCCCGCCTCTCTAGAGGTGCTTTTATGATATATTTTGGCGCAGTTGTCAGAGCAACATGTAGCACCCAGGGGTGGGGGCAGGTGTCCTGCAGTTGACCGAGGAGCCAGGTGCTCCAAGTCAGAACTTATTTTGAGACTCATTCAAGCCTTGTGACTTTTTTTATGCTTATGCACGAATATACATCAGGATGTCCGGATGGCTCGTCAGTTTGCCGGTACGGATATCATAAACAAGTTCCTCCGGGTTATCTAAGCCAGTGTTTCCCAACTCAGTTCTCAGAGAACACCGGCCAGTCCAGGTTTTTGCGCCCTCCCAACTCCCAGCCAATCAGGAACACCGAATACCTGGTACAGGGTGCTGGGAGCTGAGAGGAAGCAAAAACGTGGACTGTCCGGTGTTCCCCGAGGACTGGGTTGGGAAACACTGATCTAAGTGATACAGGGGCAACAGGGAACAAATGTGATAGCTGTAGTCTGGGAGACACTCATCTTGACCCAGGGGCTGGTCAGATGGGGCTCCAGTGAGACAGAGGGGGCTCCTGGTCTCAGCTAATACCCTTCCTACCTGCCTGGTTACTGCTATTTGAACCATCTAGGGAATGGCTTCCTTGAGTAAACCGGCAGTCTTCCTCTCTCTCTCTTGCTCTTCAAAGAGCTAATAAGAATTTCAGAAGACTAGGTGGGGTTTGTAGGGGGTAGGCGTGTAGTCCAGTGGTTTTCATTTTTCAGATCTGCTGCCAAGTAAAGCAGCTCTTGATTTCTGAACGTCCACAACCCTGCTTCTCAATGAGCCCCAGTCTGCTCTCTTGACTAGTGTCGAGGGTTCGGGACAGGCAAAGAAGGAATTTGTTTAATTTCACTCCGTGATGCCAAGAGAGGGAAGGTCGTAGAGTTTTGTTTTTTTCCCAAGGCCAAGGTTTGCAATAAACTTTTGGAAACCAGTGCAAGTCAAAGATGTTCTGTTATGTTCTTCAGCACATTCTGTTTCGATGTGTGACCTATTAACACATATGTCAACTTGAAGACAGGGTGGGTCTCTGCCAGTGAACCAGTCACTTTTAGTTGTTTTTTTTTAAACAATTTTTACAGCTTCATCACATTTTTAATAAGGTTCTGGTTCGGGCAGTTACTGGTCACGCCCTAAATAATTTAAAGGGAAAATCTGCCCAAAAGCCATTCTTGGTTAATTGAGCTTGTCGCTGCAGACGGTCCAATGTCTTTGGAGGAAAAGGCAAACCATGTCCTCTTTGAACAGTTAAATTGCCCTTTTTCTGCATTGTTTTTCCTCAGAAAATTAGCCTGAAGATATTTCTGTGGATTCACAGTGGATGTTTATGGAACGTTAACCTCTGTCCGTGCAAATACAGCCATCGCTATCATCACCATGGCAACAGCAGTTACTGCTCTACTGTCCTCTATTTTAATGCTGCTTAACATCATTTACCCACCTTGCCCCTCGCTCCTGTTCCTCACTTTCTAATGAGCTGACTACAGGGGGCAAATTATGCGAAGCTGTCTGACTGACTCCATCTGTGCTGAAAATACTTTGTTGGTTTGAAAACCAGATACATATGATTTTCTGCACATTTACATTCACGGCATTTGGCTGACACCCTTAGCCAGAGCAACTTATATAAGTGCTTAAATACGCCATTACTGAATACCTTCTAATACTAGTTCAATAAAACCCTGGTTAAAAATACTATCTATATAAAACTCTGTTGGGAGCTACAGTTTTTTTTTTACGCTTATTATTGAGCTAAAAGACAACATATGAACATATCGGTAGTATTTTGGAATCATAAATGAGGTGGAAGGGGAGTATGTTAGTGACTATACTGTTATAAAAACTGCACATGTACTTCCTGAGGAAGGATTAGGATCGTCATGAAGTCTGAAACAGGATGCATGATGGATGGACGATGCTAGATTTTAAATAGCTTTAGCTTTTGATAGTAACAGTTTATCGCCTGGGCTTTCCATTAATAAACGACTGATTTGTACTACCGCCAGTTCCCAGTTTTAGAAACCAGTGCTACAAAGTTGTTTATTTGGAGGGCTTCCCCCCCCCCCTGGGTTTACGATCACTTCCTCGCGGTGCTACAAAGCCGAGAAATACCAGGCGGGGTCCGGAGCTCTGGGCGTGTCTCCCTGGGTTTCTCTCGCCATTGGTCCTCTTCTGGGAGTCGCACCCCGGAGTCCATTCTCATTGTATTTTACTTATTATCATGCTTTTAAATATCTGAAAGCTGCAGGGGAAGTGGCTCGCATGACAGGCCCATAAGCGTCGGTTTTCAATACAGAATTTTCTAGATAACGATACAATTTGCGCTATGATGATGGTATGAGTCAGATAAAAGATATTTGTCCCTTTTCAGTTTTCGTGATATAATAAGATATGATATGATATGATGATGTGATATGATCTGTTAAAACTGATGAATGGTTTCCTGGTATTTGCCTAAATACTGGAAGAAAATTTATTGACAACTAGATGCTGCTGACAACAATGTATTCCCCGGGCCACCTCATTATCCTTTCCCCCACTGAATTCATTTTCCTGTCACACCCCCAACCACTATTTCTAGCCTTGGGCGGTAATTTTTCATACCACTATACCATCCATACATTATGGTATATAGTATATGGTATTTAGATATTTTAAAAGTAACGCTTTTCAAGAATGTTAGCACTGGGGAGGGGGGGGGGGGGGGGGGTCTCCCATGATTAATTTTGCCAAGGGTGGGATTCGCCCACAATAAATTTCACAGAACAAAATACCGGAAATATTACTGTAATACTGTCTAAGACATGACTGAATCCCCCCATGATAAATTGTTTTGAGTTCCACACAATACATACAGTTGACTAGCTACTGGGCAGCAACTGATAAACTTTGCTGAGGGGGTGGAGGTGAAAAAATTATATATAAACTGTATTACAGACTATTCAGAAAATCATCGTGTGCCCCACAATTTGAGAATTACTGACCTGTCGGGTTGTGTGATATGAGCAAAATCTCATATAACCATATCTCCGATATAGGTCATTCCATATCCTGATAACAATACATATCACGATACAGCACATTATCTGAAAATTCAGTGATGAAATAGTTTGTTATATTTCAATATTCAAGAAATGTATTTGTCATGTGTATAGTCATAAATGTACAATATAAAATGAAATGTAGCTGTGGATCACTCCTGAGACAGATAGATTATTAAAATAAATAAAAACAAACCTGAGAGGTCAAACTAAAACTAAAAATAAAATCTAACAAATAAATAGCAACTATAATTAGTTGTAAATATAAATGACAGATACTGTAAGCAATGACAACCTGGAAAGGCCTTATCACACATGACATACACCTGTTACTCAAGATATTGCCATAAAGAGTGTTATTGCAACACAATGATATAAATGATAGAACATAATATAAAACAATATACATTTTTCTATCACAATATAAATTGTTGTATCTCACAGCCAAGATTTCTTGCTTAGCTGGATAGGTCGTCAAATTTAATGTAGTCTGGGCTAAATGTAAGTGAACGAAGACAAAGTCCATTTAAAGTAAGGTACCTTAAATCCTACAAATTACAAAAGGTTCCAGAACTACCTCTGAGGAAATACGATTGGAGATCCTGCGGTGGGAACGTGACCGTAATCCTGTAAAAAGTCAATGAAAAAAATCCTTGTTCCCGAACAAAAGTTCCTGGAAAAGTGCTTAATATGTGCAAATTCAGTAGGCCAAATACTGTTTTTATGCCTCAGTTATGTGATTTTGTCCTTGTTCTCCACATCATGGATATCAAAGGGCCCTTAGCAAGCTGCAAAGCATTGTGTGTTCTGACACCTTTCTATTAAAACCCGCATTAACGTTTTCAGCAAACTGTGCTACAGTAGCTCTCAATGGGATCGGATCTTTAGGACTAGCCTTCACTGCTCACGAGCATCAATGAGCCTTGGTCACCCATGACCCCATCGCCATTCACCGTTTGGCCTTTGTCGACCACTTTTAGTAGATACTGACCACCGCATATGCTTTGCTTTGGAGATGCTCTGACCCAGTCATCTAGCCATCGCAATCTGGCCCTTGTCAAAGTTGCTTAGATCCGCTCGCCAGTTTTTGCCGCTTCCAACACATCAACAAACTGACTGTTCACTTGCCTAATATATAATGGCACCCTTGACAGGTGCCACTATAACAAGATAATGAATGTTATTCACGCCACCTGTCAGTGGTTTTAATTTTAATACGGCTGATCGGTGTATATAGCTTATTCATGGCATTATCTAATCAGCCGATCACTTGGCAGCAGAACAGTGCATAAAATCATGCAGATACAGGTGAAGAACTTCAGTCACATCAAACACCAGAGTGGGGGAAAATGTGGGTAACAATTTACTTGAGGCGACAGAGATGCTTAGTAGTAACTCAGAACCAATATATTCGCTACTTAAAATGAAAGATGTGTCATGATTAATTACTGATGCGCTAACATGACCCATATTTCACTCGTGTTATTCATTACATGTTCCTTCAATAGTTCCTTAGTAGTTCCTTTGGTAGTTAATTAAGATATAGTAATAAATATAATAACTTCTTGAGATAAATTATATACCACAATTCATTAACGATGAATAAATATCAGGTCGGTATTTTACATGTGCTATTCATTATTTGTTCCTACAGTATTTCCTTCAGTGGTTCCTTCAGAAGTTCACAAAAGGTCTATATCACTAACAGATTTAGTAACAAATACAGTACCTGTTTGAGAAAAGATGTGACAATTTATTAATGATGAACAAATGAGATTAGTTTGTAACTAACACTTAATTAATACATAAGTAATAGCATGATCCTACATTATTTCTGTCGCCTCAAGTAAAGTGTTACCGGTAACACTTTACTTGAGGGGCTACAAATAATAGTAGTAACTCATTGACTACTGAAGTACTAATCATGAACATGAAT
>JAODKM010000042.1:16748567-16762006 GCA_026780845.1 Petrocephalus sullivani
AGTTAATGGTTAATTAATGCATTTACTAAGCATGTATTACTGCATTATTTGTGGCCCCTCAAGTAAAGTGTTACCGTGTTACCAAAATGTGATATCAGTGATTTTGACTATGACATGATTATTGATGCCAGATGGGCTGGTTTGAGTATTACAGTAACTGTTGATCCTCTTGAATTTTGACACACAGTAGTCTTTAGAGTTTACTCAGAATGGTATGAAAAACAAAAAAAAAAACAAAAAAATCCAGTAAGCAGCAGTCAGACACGACAGACACGCCCGGTTGATGAGAGGTGACTGGCCAGTTGACAGAAAGGCTCTGGTAACCATTCTGTGGTGAACAGAAAATCATTGCAGAGTGCATAACATGTGGAAACCTGAGCATATGGGCTACAACAGTAGACATCCATGTTGGCCAGAAAGAAAAAGCTGAGGCTATGGTGGGCACAGGTTCACCAAAACTGGATAGTTGAAGATTGGAAAATCGTAGCCTGGTCTTAGAATCACAATTTCTGCTAAGTCACGCTGGTGGTTTGGTCAAAATTTGGCATCAGTAACATGAATCCAAGGACCCAGCCTGCTTTGATTCAGGCTGCTGGTGGAGGTGTAATGGTGGGGAATATTTCATTGGTACATTTTTAATACCAATCAATCATTGTTTGAATGCCACAGCCTATTTGAATATTGTTGCTGACCATGTGCATCCCAAGGAATGACTGAGAAGACCAGAATTTACCCATCTTCTAATGGCTCTTTCCAGCACGACAATGCACCATGTCACAAAGCAAAATTCATCTCAAACTAGTTTCTTGGACATGACAATCAGTTCAGTGTTCTTCAGTGGCCTTTCCCAGTCACTGGATCTGAATAAAATAAAATACCTTTGGGAGATGTTCAGCATAGATTTGCAGCTGACAAATCTGCAGACATTGAGTGAGGAAATTATGTCAGCATGGATCAGAATCTCAAAGGAATGTTCCTAGCATCTTGTGAAATCCATGCCATTAACTATTGAGTCTGTTTTGAGTGGAAAGGGAGGCCCTTCCCAGTATTAGTGTCCCTAATAAAGTGTTCAATGTAAATATTGTCTTTGTTATATATAGGGTGATTTGTCTCAAAATTTGATCCAGTTTCAGTTATACAGGTTTTTTAAAACAATACATGAAATCATTTTTGCGTTATTGTATTAATGGAATCAAGTATCAAAACTGGCCAGTTCTTGCCATCAAAATCCAGCACAGTTTAAATTTCCTCAAAATCCTCAGTCGTTTGTAGGTTGTCACTCCGAAAATATGTGTGAAGTTGGAAAAAGATCCATAAAATACTTTTGGAGTTATTGCGCTAATGGAACAAATTTTCTGAAACTGCCCTTTTATTTGCTATTACTATGGAGCGTTGCTTAAATTTTTTTCAGTGTTATCCACAATGTTTCAACATTTGATCAGTTTCAGGTGAAATACTTTTTGAGTTATCTTTACGCAGCCGTCAATGAATGGCATAATGTTTTATATAGACTGAGGTTGATTGTTGTTGTCAGCCAAGCGAATATGTCAGTGTCAACAAGATACAAAGTAATTACATGGCAATACATTGCATTTTCAGTTACCTTCACAAATGACAACACTGGGTCTTATTCATGACACGTGAGCAGAACAAATTTGTCGTAGAGTTTTCGTAGAAGATTAATCTGGTATTTATCAGTGTTTTAGCAAGGGCCGTCTGTTCATAAAAATGAATGGATCATACACATGCTCAGGACAGGCGTGGTGAGGGTGTGTAAATAATACAAAGCATGATATCTGAATGCTATTTCTACAAAACTAAGGATGGCTGGAAAAAATTTGGATAAAACCTTTGCAAGATCTGCCCATCCAAAAGTCCATCCTTTTTTGTTTCCCCTCCATGGCCCTTCCGGGGCTCTGCAGTTAAAAGTACCCTGATCTCCACTTCTCTGAAGTGCTTTTTTTTCATTAATTTTTTCACTTCTGACATTTTGGCTGATCCGGGGCGCGTGTGGCAGCACATCCCGACCTGCATATGGTAAGATTTGGAGTGCTAATGGATGTGGTTGATGGTAATAAACTGACAACATGCATGTGGCGGACAAGTTATGTGTGATTGGCATTTATGAACTTACATGGGGTATTAAGAAAAAGATTTACTCACGGTTTGTGAATATGGTGTAAGATTTTAGTATAATCGCCATGAATGTGTTTGTTAATTTATGAACATTTCATGAATGAAACCTATGAACTTTAAGCTGTTAAAATTTGTAATATAAATTAATCCATACAAATGACCATCATGCGTACAAATATTAATTAGTACAAACAAAAATACTAAATAAATATTCCACCTGTAGTATAACGTGACTGTCATCAAAAAGTCAACGTATGTGATTTTTCCTGGACAGTGACAATATGTATTCACCATCCGGAGAATACAGTTGTACACTGGTGTGATTTATTAAGCCCCATATATCTCATCTGCTAAGATGCCAACTGGGTAACGCCACAGTAATGTGCTATCAAAACAAAAATACTGCTCTTCGTTCATGGGGTATCCCGTGATGTTCAGCAGTGCGCTCCCTCTCTGCTTGGCATTTGCCCATTCAACATTAACGGCCATTTCGAGTCTGTACGCCCATGCTTCCCAACCCACTCCTTGGGGACCCCCAAACAGTCTACGTTTTTGCACCTTCCCAGCTCCCTGCCAGACAGTCCAAAAGTTTGAGTACCGTGTTGGGAAACACTGTTAAAAGAGATTCCACTAGGTCAAAACTAATTAAATGTATTATACTACATCAGTCTTGCTTGTCTAGGCCATTTGCCCATACTTGTCTGTCTACCTCTGCAAAATATGGGTGAGGATCGGAGGCACTCTCCCATGAACACACATTAGTGCATTATAGCGTGTAAGTATAAATAATATACACACCCCTGTTAAAATGCCAGGTTTTTATGATGTCAAAAAATTTCCCGTTTTCTTTTTGGGTAGGAGTCTATCAGCATGCCATATCTTCCTTGGCAATATTTGCCCACTCTTCCTTGCAAAAGCACTCTGCAAGTCTTACCTGATTGCGAAGGAGTATCCTGTGCACAGCCCTCCTCAGGCCACCCCACAGGTTTTCAGTTGGATTTAGGTCTGGGCTCTGGCTGGGTCATTGCAAAACTTAAATTTTCTTCTGGTGAAGAAGCAGGACTCTGGTGGCATTAGTTGGCATTAGCTGAAACGTTCTTTTCTAAGTAGCAACATTACAAAGCATTGCTATTTGATATTTATAACTAATGGGCTGCTGCTTGGTTTGCTGTGTAGATTGTGCAGTTGTGCAGGAGACATGGCACATCTATGGACAAGCCTTGGATTCAATCAGACACTCTTCATCCAAAACTTCCAGTGAAACGGCGGGGAATGAGTGCAGATTCGGCACCAAATTAAGCACTGGCACCAGCACTGTGTCAGTGGAAAAGGGCTGTCCCCTGGGGTGGGAACCTGAGACAGGAGAGGGCGGTGGCTCACCACATAGACCAGCTTCCCAATAATTTCTAATCCAGCCACTTCCCTGGCCAATGCTAAATCAATCATCGTCTTAGTCGTACCAGATGAGACCCCCATTCACTCCCGCAATCATTATCTATAAGTTTTCATATAACTAAGAATATTGGGGCGTCTTTGGTACTTTTCCTTACAGCAGGCAGATCAATACAAGCATAAAATATAATACAGGGTGGTGTGTGGTTCAGTGGGTCAGGATGGATATGGTCGGAAGGTTGCTGGTTCGATACTCGTGGCTGGCAGAGGGACTTTAACAATGGTCCTTGAGCAAGGCCCTTGACCACAGTTCCTCCAGGGACACTGTCTGACCCTGCTTCCTTAGTTGCTTTGGATAAAAACGACTGCTAAATAAATCAAAGTACATATATCAACACTAAAGAGACCATTTTATCACTCTTTTATAGAAATGGCCTTGGCTTTTCAGATGTGAAAGATTTATGAAGCTGAAGCCCTTCTCAAATAGAAACTGGGATGTATTTCTTACTTGTAAAGACCAAAACTCGCAGTGCTTAGCCAGCCCAATGGTAATACCCAGTCTATGCATCATCTATATCTATGCATCATACATACACACTGCCACCAAGTCTTACAAATTCTTGATCCCATACCTGATTTAAAACAAGAACTTCAGTCTATATAAACATTATCTTGAAACTTTATATTCATATTTGATATTTCTTTCATATTTCTGAACTGACTGCCTGAACTGATCTTCTATCTAAGCTTTATTTAAGTTATCTGAAAGGTAAATTTATATTCGCCATACCTTGATCCTTTTAATTGTTAATGATGTATAGGTGCTATTCTCTTTCCAGACAGATTTTTTTTCTAGGTAGATGTTCAATATTTTTCTCAAAAAATTAAAGAATTATTTATCTTTAGTACACTTAGACTGCCCTATAATACCCACAACTGGTTGTGTAGTTCTGTAGGTACCGTTAAACATCTTCCTGGACAACTTCTCTGGAATGCATCATATATTTGATGAATATAAATATTGATTGATATTTACAGTGTTACAAATTTGATGGTAACATTTAAGAAAAAAAATCTCTAAATATCACTGTTTTCTCTCCACCATCATGCACAAATGATCAGCAATGTCTTTTCCAAAAAATATTTAGCCGTCTTTAGCTGATCGATTGCTGGCTTATGAAAAACATGCGACATTGTCCAAAAAGCTCTGGGTATGCATACCCCCTTTTCACTGACAATATCATAATACCAGAAGAAACTGAAGACCCAGGTTGAACGTAACAGCTGTGTAAACCAGGATCACTGTAGCTGAAGCTGCTTGAGATGTAAATGTTGAGATTATCACTCCTCCTTCGATCCCTGATCATTAGCTCTTCAGCCAAAGTAATCTATGAAAATAAATTGATGAAAATAATACATTTACATGCATTATTCAACTGTCAACTCGTACTGAGTAACAAAAAATATGGATCTAATATGTCAGCTGGGTGCTTTGTATCTTCTGGCAGTTAAAAAGTCTCTGTTGTTTTCTAGTCCAATACATCCCCACCTCCACTGTTCTAGGTACCGACTTCTCCACTTCATTCCACTCACTGTGGCTCCCTCCAACCGGCCATCAAAAACGAGGGCAAACATTCTATGTCTCGTTCAAAGCTTTCCAAGAACTCAGGTATGCAGGAGCTTGCGGGAGAGATGTTTATATTTCACCCCCCCCCCCCCCAAATGTGGTGAATCAAAACTAAGTAAATATCCGGCAGGTTCACAAGATGAGGCAGCATCAAAGCAAGAAGTACTTCCTGCCTTGGGAAATGAAGCAGGAATCGAGACAGTAACTACTACATAAATACCTGTTATCTCAAAATGCTTTCAGAAAATGAAAAATGAGTACTTGAGTATTCAATTCAATTTCAATCACCCAAAAGCACTTTACTACATCAAGTCAAGTCAAGTCAAGTCAAGTCAAGTCAAGTGCTCATTTACTGTATACAGAATAAAACAGGGAAAAGGGAAGACAGAAAGGAAGAATGAAAGAGAAAGCCGGATGGCAACAGAGGACAGATCAACTGGCTCCCCAACACCCCCCCCCAACCCCCCTGGCCATGCTAACAGTATTGCATAAGAAAGAGTGGGCTTGCTTACTAAAAGCAAGGTGTAAACTGCAGTCAAGAGCAAAGCCGAAGTCCCTCAATGAGTCAGTCCTCCATGCCGGACTGAGTATGGTGGCAGATTGAAGGCTGCACCCGCGATGTTACAGTTCGTAAGTCATATCCACAATGTCACCCTTCCATGTGACTAAACCAGCACTCCAGCTCAGATGGTGCCCACCCCGGGCACTATCCGGACATGTGGGAAGGAAAGCAGAGAACATGGGTCAGAGTACTCCTGTGTTGAATCAACAAACATATATAAATTTAGTGATTGTTTAATATATAATAGTGACCAGTATAGGTGTAATTATAGATTGAAGTGTGGGGCTACTTTTATGTGGGTCATCCTGTATATGCTAGTCGTCTTTGAGCCACAGCTTTACTCTAGTACTTAAATCTATCTATCTACCGATTGTTGAAGTTGCCATGAGCTGTCAAACTTTGACTGCAATGATGCTGTCTAACAAGGCAGCCAACAGATCAACTGGGGAGAGTCAATCTCACACACTGAAGGATCCAGCAGGCATGTGATTTGCCGATATCATGATTCCTGTGGATTTCTAACGCAGCAGGGTGTTATGAATAAAAGGTGAATTCGCCAGTCATCCATGGTCTATTTCCAGTGACAGCGTGGTTGACAGTGAATGTCACCAGTTATTAAAGTGAAGGCCAGCCCATATCTTATTGCTGTTTGAATGAGTCACAAACCTATAATATCAGCCAATAGTTTGTGCACCTTCATCACAGCAAATCCATACTTTGCAAAACAAAAGCCATATACTAAAGTAATGAAAGTTGTCTTCTTCCCTCGCAGTATCTGACGAATTCTTCAACTTCCATCCAATGACCTCTCATATCTGCTCATCATGGTGGGCCTGGAGCCTACCTCAGGACGCATGGGGGCACAGAGCAGGGGACTGCCTGGATTTGGACGTCAGTCCATGGCAGGGCTGAGTTGTACAGTTTGATATTTGTATTAGCCTTGAGATTTTGCCTAAGATGGGGAGAGTCTGCTCTTTGGTGACCAATGAAGTCTACTGTTGTTAATCCTAGATTCTTTATGATGCACAGAGACCCTATACGGAAGTACTGATTGACTGTGACTATCACACGCAGCCCACTGCCCGCTCCTGCCTGCAAGCCAGGGTCTATTTCTGAAGATCCGCAGGTCGTGGGGCCCGCACCAGATTCCTGGAGTCCCCGCGTATTAGTTTCACATGGGAGGTTGCGGCCAGGGGAGCAGGCTCGGGAGAGAGGTCAGCCATGACCTCAGTGGAAAGGGATGAGTGCAGCTGGTCCTCGGACTTGGCCCCGTCAGGGTAATTAAGCGCCAGCAATGCGGCCGGGCCTTGACAAACCAACGCATCCTATTGTGTTTCAGCGATAGATTTGGAAGACGAGGCGCACAGTTTTCAGGGGCTCCAAAGAGCGACGGGCAGTTCAGGTTTCGCAGCTGGCTGTGTTTATCCTTCCTAATGAAAACTGAGGTGGGGGGGGCATAAAGGCACCATGCGCACGCTCTCCTGCTTTAGCCGCAGACGGCGCTGATGTCATCGCGGGGTGCTTCTCCGGTGAAAGATGGAGGGAGAGGCAAGGCTCCGGAGCGTGCGGATTCCGTGTCTTATTTCAGACCCATGCTGACGTTGGCCCGCCTGGCGGACCTTGTCAGCAGGGCTGGCGCGGAACTGGGACGAGTGTCGGTCAGAGAGATGTGAAGTTCTGCTGGTGTGTCATTTGTTTTTTCCAGTCTTGGTTCTGGATTTCTTGTCAAGGCCTGATGTCTACATAGCGCCCTTTACGGACCTGTGCTAGATTCAGAAATTTTGCTTTTATTATTTATTTGGAAGACACGTTTCTGCATCACAATGTACATGCAACGCAAAGAACTTGTGGTAGTTTTACATACGCAGACATGTTCTGAGGGCAGAATGGAAAATGATTGGTTCAAAGAAATAGCCAATCAGATTGTAGAGGCAATGGGTCCAAACGACTGACATCTGACACAAGATCTGTAAATAATACATCACAACATTGCTTCAAGGAGCCAATTTAGATCCAAGTGCAGCTAGGCTGAGCTTTCACTGTGGAGCCAGTAGTGCGTGTTAGCATTGGGGGAAGAGCTCTTCAGTACATCACAAAGCATTATGAGAAGCTAACAGAAGAGCTAGGCAAATCAGAATGCCATATCAACACGGTGGCTGTGGATGAGTGTATCCAGAGAGTAAATGACTCTTTTCCCACTTTGTTCCCGACCCCTTCGCTCCCCAGATGTGGACCTGCAGGTCTGCAAACACCAGGGCCCCACGTGCTGCACCCGCAAGATGGAGGACAGCTACCAGGCCGCGGTGCGCCGGGAGATCTCGCAGCACATACAGTCGTACACTTTCAGCCTGAAGTTCCTCCTGATTCAGCACAGCTCCGAACTCCAGGGTAAGAGGGGCTTCCCGGATCCCCAGTGCGGGCTGGCACGGTGGTTCTGCTGGGCCGGACTAGGCTGGATGGACTGCTTTAATCTCTAACAGGCCAATGAGCATAATGAAATGATCACTTTTCTGTGGGAGTTTCTCTACATGATTGAAGATGGGTATCTTAAAAACGAGCACTTAGTGAATGGGAGCGAGCTCCACAAACTATTCCACTTCTCATCTCCTCTCCCCGCGTATTTTGTAGCTGTCAGAATAACCGAGAGGGGAACAACGGTAGGTACAATGGATTGAAAAGAGAGGAAGTAGTCTTTGTTTGCCAGCCGGAAATGTCAAGAAAAATCTAAAGGGGGGAGAGAAGCCATCCCTGGAATTTGAGACGTTCCAGTTTGTGGTTTGCATTATGTTGTTACTGTGTTATTGTTTAAACCATAAAACATATCTTTTTTTCTCTTTTCTTTTACTTTGCTTTTTTTGTGCTCGGCTGTACCAAGCCATGGAGCTTTTCAGAGTCTGCGTACCTGGATCCGTTTCTGCGGAGATTTGTTAAACCCGGCGTCCTCTTGCGGCTCGTGAGAGGCTTGCTGAAGAATGTTTTGTCTGGCGGCCTTTTTAGTTTTTCCCTTATCGGAGCCGCGGCTTTCTGTTAATGTTGTGTTTTTGCAAAGTCAAATTCTTTTATCCCGGATCATGCAGACAAATGACCGGTGGGACCCAGGGCTGTCAGTCTGAGCCGAAGGGCCCGTTAAGTAGGCGGCCTGAGGACTTTCGTATAGCATGCGTTATGTTGTTAGTCTGTATCCGGCTCATGTGACGCTAAGGGGAGGGGCTTCTTATGCTGTGCACGCTTTAGATAGTGCTTCATGCTAAGGAGATACTTGTGGAATTTTTTTTAACCTGAAGGTTTTACCTTGCTACATGAGATTTGTTAATTAGCGGTACGAGTCCTAACCAAAGTGGCACCCAAATTGAGCATCACCGCCAGCGTCCCCTGTCTGAGTCTGTGTGAAATTGGCTGGCAAGTGACTGCCCCCTCAGAAGTTGGTGCCATCGGTGGCTGCCTCTGGGTTTAACTCGGCCCTGCTAGTTAGGCGTTTAAGTTAGCTAGGCGTACACCCAGCTTTACATTTATCCATCTAGTTCATTCACTACAGAGCAACAGGGATTTTCTGAATTTATTTAAGTTTGTGCTGCTTCTGGCTTAATCTGGGTATCCGTCATATGGAAACAGAGGTAATATTTCTGCGTACACATATTGATTTATTTTGTTATGCACATAGTCAGAGGTCCACGTATCGAGCCACGAACAGCCCAGGCCAGCATAAGCAGACAGAAGATGATGGATGGAGAGGACGGATGATGTGTCAAGTGACCTTTTACAAAATAGCATCCGATACCAATTTTTTTTCCTTTCTTAAAGACTTCCTTTAGTCGTTGTTAGCGGTTACCCCAAATGTTACGCTGTGCTTATTTTGGTCATCATTTCTGGGTTCCTCTCTTCTTAAATATTCATAAAATGTTATTTTGGGGGGAATAATATAGAAAATGGCTTTATTGAAAGATTGATGAAACCCACAAGCGATGAGCACGGAGTTCTGTTATTTGAGTACTGATCCGTTCCCTTGGTGCCTGACACGGCTGGAACACCGGGTCTGGGTCCCGGATTATGCCGTATAAATTAGTAGGATGCAGTGAACCACCCTGAATTGAGGGGGGGGGGGCAGTTTGACTCTCTGCACTCCAGACTCTTCTCTCAGACACTTCAGGGTTGGGTCTGCTTCATCATCCACCAGAACCAGCACAACACTCTCTGAAAAGACTCCCGGATTCCAGACTAGGGTCGCCATATTCTGCTTTGTGATAGAACTCGGGGCAGGACACAAGAAGAGGCATCAAAGCAACACATATATGCACATAGAAAGTATTCTGACCATAGAAAGCAAATATCAGCGGGAAACTGTGAAATCCTGGGCATTTCAGGCATTTACAGGTTCCAAACAAAGAGGTCATGTCTGGAAAATGAGGATATACAGTCACTCTAATCCAGGTGTCCTCTGCGGGCACTTTGGAGCGCTGTACCATCTGGATTTACAGGCTTTCGGTTCCCCTGTCGCTGCCCTGCGGAGGAGGGGCTGAGCCTGCCTCTCACGCTTTCCCAGGGTATGGCACTCCTCTAAGGTGAGGAACCGAAAAGGGCACCACACGCAGCCGTGGTGTAACCCTGAGCCAGTGGCTGGAGCCTCATTGCAAGCGGCTGGCAGGCCCACTGCTCTTTGGCGGTGAGGAATCGCGACGTGGCGACGCTCAACCCCGGTTTAAACCTTAGGCCGAGGGCTGGAGCCCCACCGCGAGCGGGGAAGCCCACGATCCTCCAAATCCAGCTCCTATTATGTGTCATTTTTTTGTTCCCATGGACGTCCTGGCGGTTCGTAGGCCCAAGCGCCAACTGTTACTGCATCGCCACCTAACACCCCTGCCAGTACGGGGCCACTCTCGGGCCTGCGTTTGGCCACCCCCTGGCTCCCGGCTGCTCCTCATCCCTGGCCAGCATTGGATGACTGGGCGTCAGCTCCCTTGGGGAGGGACGGTGTGAGTTTCAGCCGTCACAAAGGGGGGCCAGCTGCCAAACACAATTGCTCAGATATTGTTGAGCGAGCTCTTTATCTGCACTCCTGCCTTGCATATGGTAGCTTACGTGTGAGAAGGTTAAATACATTCATGAGAACATCTAGATCACAGAAGGAGCTTGAATGTAACTCCCATAAAAAGCCAGTTAATATTATACTTTCCCTGGTCGCTTGAGGGAAAAACACCCCTCCTTTCTCTGAGATCCTTTCTTCGTCCCATTGTTTCTTGACGACTCATGAATCCCCAGGTTAAACTGCAGGTTCCTCCCCATCGCCTTGAAGTCGCCGAATCAGTTGTTGACGGAAGCCGCACTCGGTCTGCTTAGGCCCCTGATTGGCCCCGGCTCCGACACGCACGTCTCTCGGGACCAGTACAATGGACGCCTGATGTTTATTAACACAATTCTCAAGCTGTCAGCGGGACCGGCGTGAGAATGTGTTGGAAACGCTGATAGAACTTCATGAAGACCTGGCAGTGAGGAGCCGACTTCGTTACAATAGTGTCCCTTCTCAGGCTCTGATGGGAACGGGCTAATAAAAATACTGAAACGGGCTTTTGCTGACTCAATCAAAAGAAAAGACAAATATTGGGGGACGAGCGGTATCAGGGGTGTGCGGGAGGAAGCCCGATTTCACGGGAAGAGGCTTTGGCACTGGCTACAGAGATGCCGGGTAGCTGGTAGGTAAAACAATGGGGAGGACACAGATTTATACGCATAGTGGAGAACCACCCTCCTGGGGAAGGCCGAACCCTGCGCCCCACTAGAAAAGAGAGCATCTTAAAGATGATGTTGCAAATTGTGTTCAAGTGCACTCCCATAATGCTGGTGTTGCGGGGATCACGTTTGGGTGACTTGAGGATCTGGTGGGAGAGTGCAAGGTGACCCTCGCCTGTATGTAGAAAATCGAGGGGAACCAGGAATGGAGGGCCGGTTTTAAGCTCTCAGGAAACGTCGCAGCGTAATGAGAGCGTGTGGCCTGCACTTGGGGCCGTGCCAGGGACCATGACTGAGCAAGACAGCGGGCAAGTGATGGGTAGAAGTGGCTTAGATGGGGAGGAGGTTGAGGCAGAACAGAGTGGAGCCCCGATAGAGTAAGATAATGATGCGTTTGTTTCTTCAGAGTTTGCTGACTGAAAACAGAGAGGAAATTGTGTTATTTCAAGACCTAGGAGATTTTTTTAACAAAGTCCTGCTCAACAGTCATTCGTCGTAGTTTTGTCCTTTTTAAGTACACGGGTGATGGATTGATTAATTCACAGGAACGATGATTTATGAGGGCAGCTTAATTTGTGAGCAAGGACTCGCTCATCCCCAGCCAGGTTCAGCCTCCCGGGAGCCTTGGTGTTTATGCGAGTGCATGTGCGTGTTTAGGGCGAGGTGGGATTTAGTGCCACTGGACATTGTTCGACCGTGTAGTCAGGAGGCTTGAACACAGCGACGGAGAGAAGCAGAGGAAAGGTCAAAGATGTCTGAGAACGAGCACAGCGGCTGGGTGCTACCGGATGGTGATGTCAGCGGAGAGAGCCGCCTCGCCGCCCGTGGAAGGTGAGAGGAAGTGGCTTTGCTCTCTGGGGCGTCGTTGTTTAGGCTCTCAGCACATGGAGCATGCTCACATCTGCCCAGGGTCCATCGGAGGATTAGTCACACCATTACCTCACCGGGTAGTCCGCACTGGCTGTCCTCACTCTCTGAGCACTGCATCCTGATTAATCCCATCATCTTCACCCCACCATCGCGTGCATTAAAATATCTGTTTATTACGTCAGCATTTTTTTTTTTTGGTTTCCACCCTTTTTCACCTGAGAGTTGTCCGGAAAGTTCCATTGATTTAGATATCATCGCCTATTGCTGTAAGGGTGTTCTGATTAACTCTCATGGTGGATGCGAGTCTGGACGCTTTCGTATGACTTCTGAGCGAAGGCTCCAGACTTGCAGCACAGATGAGCTGGCGCTCATAGACAAATAAGAAATGTCTGATGAAATATTCTGGTGTGAATTGATTTGTGGGCTATTTGCCCATTAAAACAGGGTCTGAGGTAGGAATTGCTTATCCTGATTCTTCCAGTGTCCTACAACTGAATTCAACCAGGAAAGACCAAGAGAGGCTACTCTCTATACCAAAGGAACCTAGAGCTGTCAGGCTGGGCCAGAAGAGCCTGTTAAGTGGACGGTCTGAAGTCTTTTATATAGGGTGCATTGTGTTGTCCGCATGGCTGTCAGCTTAAATCCCAAGGCCAGCAGAGTTATGTCACTGTTGGACCTTTGAGCAAGGCCCATAACCCCCAATTGCTCCAGAGACTCTCTGGCCCGGCTTTCTCAAAAATGCGCACCTCTTTACATAAGAGCGACTGCTAAGTAAATGCGGTCCAGACCGCACCACCTCCAGCACCCATGGCTGCAGGGAGCCTGATCCGAGGGCCTGGGTGAGTCTTGCTGAAGACCAGCTCAGTAATGTCGGCCTTTCTCTCTGCTGGACGTGCAGGATCAGGCCCATCCCCTCACCCTCACTCCCACTCGCTGCCATCAGGGCATCGTTATACCCCGGCATCCCTGGAATTGTTTGTCTTGGAGAGTTTTGTTATAGCCGGCCTGCTGTCTTAATTACAGGAATGCTGATGGAGATATAGAGAGCACATTCTTGCTCACCAACTGGCCAAACTCCACCTGTTAACCCCTGACAGAGTTGCTTCAGGGAGTGGGGGGGTGGGGTGG
>JAODKM010000042.1:16762106-16777773 GCA_026780845.1 Petrocephalus sullivani
GGCAGGGGGGGTCGGGGTGGAGGGGGGGGGGGGGGGGGGGGGGGGGGGGGGGGGGGGGGGGGGGGTCAAGATGGATGACATGCGAGGCTGTCGTGCCTCAGAGTGTGCTCTAGCGAGCAAGGTGTCACCGTGACAGAATCGCAGGCACCCGGCTGGATCGCGGGAAAGTCCGGTCATATATAACCTCCGGAGTTCTTTCGAAATCGCCAATGCGACTGGATGCCCTGAATCGCGGCCGTACTCAGAAAAGGCTGAGGTGAGAGGCGAAGGAGTTCAGAGGATTGTGGGTGGTTTGATAGCTTGACAGGCTGTGTACGCACGCCTGCTGTTTGAGTCCTGGTGACGTGTCTCTGTGACACGTTCCACCTCGGAGCCTCGCTGCGGTGGCCTCGACGTCTACATCCATCGAGACCCAAGTCAACTCCGCCCCCACTAATAGGGCAGGCCTGTTCCCGCTTACCTCACGTAGGCTGATGATGGAGGCACAGAGGCAGCGTCCCAGAGAGCAGGAATGGGAGAGAGGGAGGCAGCCATTTTTGTGGCTAACGTTATGGAAATGTCACCGTGTCTGTTTTTCAACTGTTTGTGGTCAGGCTTCTGTGACACGTTAGACATTTTTTTTTAAATGTCATTGCCTGGCAGTAGATCTCAGAGTTATTTACTTGGTAACAACGTTTCAGTCATTTATACGACCCACATGGAAGCAGTTTTATAAGGCCGTATAATATCTTCTAGAAGCATTGTAAGTCTGACCCCGGTTTCCTTGACGCTTATTCTCTTCTGGCTGAAATCCCTCGAGTCTGATCTCCCTTTTTTCACACCTCTATTCTTCTGTACCCAAATGTTTTTAGGAATGAGCTCCACAAATATGCCCCAAAAGATGACTGTGGTCAGCGTACAATGCAGGCCGGTACAGTTCCACCCTAACCCTAACCCTAGTTTCAACACTGCAAGCCCACAAGCTTTGTTCCAAACATCCTGTATTCGTTAGGGGTGTCTGTCCGCCGTTGATCTAAAAGCAGCATGGGACACTAAACTAACCGGCCCTTAAGTGAAAACACAACACATTATGGAAATGCAAAACAAAAAAAAAATACATTTAAAGAAAAAAATTTAAATACACAAAAAATTTAAAACACAGAGGAAAAACTTGTTTTTTGAGTTCTCATTTTATTTTATTATTATTTTATTTATTTGCATTTTCTTACTGTGCCGTCTTTTGCACTTCAGCAGGCATGTCTAAGCAGTTATCGCAGTATAATATCTTGGGTTTAACTCACAAGTAATTTAGCAAACTTTTAAAAACAGTTACAAGATTAAAATCAGTAATTGATGTCGGAATTATATTTTGTGTTAAAAGCTTGGGCCTGAAAACTGGGGTGAACAAGGCATCCTTTTCACAATGGTCTTGGCCTGCATTTGTCGCGTCATACTTTCTGAGGAGTGTGTGTCCTCAATTTGGGGGCCGTAACCATGCTCCTAATCCACCTGCTTCCCCAGCCCGCACCCCGCCATCCAGTCCTCTTCAAAACATCCAGAACAGACAGTTCTTTCAGCTGAGTGCCTTGAACAGATGACTCATGTCCTTAATGTTCGGATTCCTGTGCAAATCGGTAATTACTGCTTCACACAAGTGCTTGAGAGTTTTTATGTGTTTGTCTTTCGAAGACCAATCTCATCAAGGGCCCTTGTGGCCACAGGCAGATTTCATCCTGCCTGAGTGACCTGATTTTTTGAGGATGGAGCGAATGGCATACTTCGGCGATACTCCTGAAAGAGATCTCCCCCATCCCCCAGCTGTGGATTACTCCACGAGGATCTCTCTCGGATCAATTCTGGCCCAGCAGCTGCTCCTGAACTACTTTTCCTCGTTGTAAAAACCCGCGATCTGGCTTAATGGGAAGTGCGTTGCGTTAACGAAGCCCTTGGGATCGCTTACTGTTTTCCAAGGTAGGATCGTTATGATCCCGTGGCCAAACTTGCTGGTATTAAAAGTGAGGCCTGTCGTTCATCGGGACCGGAGCGGGTTTAAAGTGGTGGCCGTTTGGCCCAGCAGAGGAGCCAGGAATATCTAAGACGTTTCATAACAGTTCTGGTCGGTACATGTTGGATCTGGCCCTCGTATTCTTCTCTATTAGTGATTCTGGCACTAACTGATCGTTAACCTTCATTTTGAGCAGTCACGCCTTGACTTGTGGTTCCTCTGACATCATCTGGGCTTGCAGACTTCCTGATGTTTTTTCAGATTTTTTTAGGTTTTTTTTTGCGTTTCTAATACATTGGGTTGGTCCACGAAGAGTCCCATTTAACAGCGCAGGCCTACAATATTCCAATTGCCCACTTTGGCCCTATCAAATCTGGCTTCCTAATCACCCCCTATATCTACCTGGTGAATTGTCTCCTGCCCCTTCACCACCTTAGCTACTGTGTGGTGAGCGTACTGGTGCAAACTGGTTGCCGTCGCATCATCTGGGTAGGGGCTGCACAGTGGTGCTGGTTCAAGAGGCTCTACGTTGGTTCTGTAAAGTGCTTTGAGTGACCATTCATTCATACAATGCCTGTAGTTGTTTTTCTCTCTGATGATGGGAGGAAGGTGGAGAAAAGTGTCACCAGCTGTTGCCGTCCTTAACAGCTGAAAGTGGCAGCAGGTGAGCATTTCTCCATGAGGCTGACGTCCCGGCAAGTTAAACCAGGGGGGGATTCCTTATCCAGTGGCAGAGGTCATGTGACCCCAGGGAAGGCATCCCGCTGCCTGGCGTGGTTTTTGGGGGCCTGCAGTTACGGGTCTTTGTGAATCACATGCCAGATTGCCATCGCTGGTGGGGATGAAGTTCTCTGACACCTCTCTGGGGAGTAATACTGCTTATCACAGCTGCTGTGTGCTAAGTGACTGCACCCGCTTCCTGTCACAGTGCAGCCAGAGGGAGGGTGTGTCTGTCTGTCTGGGTCTGTGTCTGTCTTTGTGTGTCTTTATATATGTGTGTGTGTGTGGGGGGGGAGTTACTTTTTAGCTTGTGGGGACATTTTTCAGGTCACAATATTAAGCTCGAGTTTATAAAAACGTGTGACTACAATCAAAAAACTAAAAAATGCCAAAATTCTTGTATTTTGTTTGGTTACGTATGGTTAAGGTTAGGGTTATGCCCATAGGACTGAATGGAGTGTCCCCATAAAGATAGGAATACATGGTATGTGTGTGTGCTGCCTGTGCCTTGCACTCTGGTCCCTCACACTTGCTTCAACTCCCCCGTTTGTTAGCATGCCACTGAGCAGATGTCAGGTCTGGGGCCATGGCCTGACGTTCCTGCCCACGGTCCAGTCTGGCCCGCCACCAGCACCCAAAGCAGCTCTCTTGGGTCCTTCTGGAGCGGCCTGGCCCATACCTGCCTCTCTTGAAGGAAACAGAGCTGCTCAGATAGGGCTGGCCGGTGTTGCCTGCCTGGCCTTTACAGCAGATTCATATCTATATTTATCACACATTGAGTACATGAACTTTACACTCGTATGTGGAATTAAGCAGCTTATGGCTATTATTTTACTGGCCTGGGATGAGCCTCTTCACTGAACAGTAAGACACCACAGGACCTATAGTTATGTTGCAGACAGATCCCTACCGGCATACATTATACATGTAATATCTACATGTATCTCCGTTTAGTAATGGAGCTTCTGGACAATGATGGACTCTGTTTGCTAGCTTTTCTAGGGATATCCAGGCTGGTTTCCCTGTAGATTTAAGATGCCCAGTCTCCCTCACTGAGGATGTCCAGCTTGGTCTCCCTGCAGATTTAAGATGCCCTCTCTCCCTCACTGAGGATGTCCAGCTTGGTCTCCCTGCAGATTTAAAATGTACTCTCTTTCTCTCTTGCAGATGTTTTTGAGTCCCTGGTCTCCTTCTCCATTGGCTTCACCGGCTCCCTGTTCGACAAATCGCTGGCTGATGCACGACCCCTCGTCTCCCAGCTCTTTGGCAACCTCTCTCTCTACGTCCTGGGTGGCAACATCACAGTGGACTCTGCCGTACATCGTTTCTACGACAACCTCTTCCCATTTGTTTACCTGCGGGTGCTGAACCAGAGCACTGCAGTACCGGAGGTGGAGTGGACGCGGTGTATGAGGGCCACTAGGAGGACTGTGGGGCCTTTCGGGCCCTACCCAGAGGAGCTGGCCAAGGACCTCGCAGGCTCGCTGCAGGCAGGCCGGGCTATGAAACGGGCTCTGGGGGAAGGGGCCGAGGCCCTGAATGCCACAGAGAACATGCTGCTGTCACGGGACTGCGAGCGCGCGCTACTGCGCATGCTGTACTGCCCTCATTGCCGCGGCCTCACGCTCATCCAGCCCTGCGAGGGCTACTGCCTGAATGTGCTGCGTGGCTGTCTGGCCGACGTCGCCGAGCTGGAAGGCCCCTGGAAGCGATACCTGGCCGGGCTGAGGGTGCTCAGCAGCGCAATGGCCGGAGCCCACGACCTGGAGCTTGCGCTTCTGGGCATCCACACGCGGATCAAGGAGGCCATCTTGCATGCCAAGCTCCACACTTCCAACATCTCTGCCGCTGTGAGTTCTGTGGCAGACGTGGGCCGTCAGCATGGATTTCTGCCCTCTACTGGCCGTCTAAAGTCCTGCCCCAGCGGCATTTCCCTGCACACATAATTCATTTCCGTTAATTTTATTTGTAAATTTATTCGCATTTTATCTTCTAAATATTTGTAAGATTATGTTCAGAAATTATTACTATTATTTTTAATTGTATTACTTTCAGATGAGACTGTTGCCTCCAGGGATGTGGTTTGAATCCCACCCTGCTGTGTGTGTGTGTGTGTGTGTGAGGAGTTGGCCTGCTCTCCCCATGCTTTGGTTTCCCCCTCGTTCCTCCCCCAGTGCAAAAACTTGTGATTCGCTTATTTTTCATTGGTGTCTCATAATGTCCTGTGATGGGCTGGCATTTGGCCTGGTCCAGAACCTCCCCTACCTTATTCTGTGTCTTCCCTGGATTCAAATATAGGTCTCTGCAGGTTGGAGTAGTAGGCATATTGACAGGTTAGGGGGCATGTTGAAAGGTTTGTGGACCTGGCAATGGGTGGGCGTGTCCACTGGAATAGAAGGAGGCAAAATGGGTGGCTCACACATGTAATTATCTTTGCGCTTTCTGGAAATATGGCAGTAAGTGCAAACAAGCATAGGAAATGTCTTACGCTATATGAACAAATATGAAATAGGCTTTTAATTAATGATGTCTGTTAATTATAGTCATTGCCTTACCTAGTATAAACGTCTGGTGAATGTCTGATCCCTTTCTGAAACATTGTTTATTGAAAGCATTGACAACCATTCGAAACGCCCACCTTTCGAAACACCCACTGCTCTGTCCTGTAGAGACTCATGCCTCCTTGGATTGGCAGTGTGATGAATAATGGATGTTATTATTTTATCAGTGCCCAGGTAGCATGTTTGAGCACAAGGCTGGGGAGTGGGTCTGGGGTTGTATTTATGAGCTCAGGAATCATGAGAATCTGCGGAAGCATCTTTTATCTGATATTAGTTTGAAATGATCTTCCCACTTATGGGTATAGCGTGTATTTGTGTGTGTGTGTGTGCATGTGGGATTAATGCTAAGCGTGGATCGTAGGGCGAGTGGCTCATGTAGGGTGTGTGCTGATGTTGGGCTGCATTCAGGGCAGCCCAAGGGCATGGATTAGAAATTTGATTACCTAGAAGTAGAAGTCTTTGATTGCTTGAACATTTGGGACTCCCCTGTAGGCTAGTTTCTCAATTCCTGGACATTGCTCAAGGGAGTTTTATTTATACAAAATTGTTCTGAGAGCAGAGCAAAAAAATATTGCTTCATAGAGATAACCAATAGGATTGTAGAGGAGGCGGGTCCAAGCAACTTGAGGAGGTGGGACCGAAATATCTGATTGGTTGGTCTGACATCTGACACAAGATATGATCGCTCTGAATCAATCATTTTTCGTTCTGCCCTCAGGACATTTTTGTGTAAGTAAAACTCCCATGACTTTGGACATATTCTAAATTCAAACACTCTTCCTTTGGGGTTGGAGACACTGCTGTATCCACTAGTACAGTGTTTCTCAAAACAGTCCTCAGGGACCCCCAGACAGTCCAGGGTGCAAGGAGGTAGCAAAAATGTGGACTGTCGGGCAGGGAGCTGGGAGGGAGCAAAAATGTGGACTGCCTGGCAGCCATAAGGACCGGGTTGAGAAACACTGCACTAGTATTTAAAATGATAATCCTTTACTGGCTATTTGCACAAGTAAAACCACAGGTACATTGGAATTTGTCTCTTCAATTACCGCATCTGGCACTCCGTAGGGGTTACAGTACTGGGTCAGCCAGCTCACAGCACCCCAGGAGCTGGGGGTTAAGGGCCTATCAAGGGACTGAAACCATGGCTTGAACTAGCGATCTTCTGATGACAAACGCTGAGCCACTCACCTCTAACAATAATCACTTTAAAGGAATTAACACCTTTTGAAGGGAGTTCAGGGGACTTATAAGTTGCAGAGATTTTGGCGAGCAGTTTGTTTTGCTCACATGTTCTCTTTGGGCTGTGGGACTATCAGGGAAGAGTTGGCTGTGGTCATGTGGTCTGACCAAGGAGGGGGTCCCAGCAGTCTGAGGGGGTTAGGGTGGCGGTGGAACTCGACACCTCCCTAGACACTGTTTATGGTGGGCGGGCTGTTTTCACTGGCCCCGCCCTCCCCCTCCTACACACCCTGGGCCCCCACCAGCCCCTTTTAAAAAGCGTGCAGTCGAGTGGACGTGTGTGAAACTGTGAAGCTGACAGGCAGGCTTCCACGGTTATGTCGGGGGGGGTTACGTTTTAACACATTCTCGTTTATGTTGAAGGAGTGCGAGTCTGCTAAGGGGGTGGGGTGGGAGGTTTCTGCCCCCCCCTCGAAAAGGAGGTATTCTTTTACAACCTGCCGTTGTTGGTCAGTGTTTGGGGAATGCCAACCCTGAAGATCGAGTGTTGTTCACATGGCATTTACGCATGGTTGGGATGGCGGAGGCTCGCTTTACCGCACTGCAGTTGCATTTTCACTCAGGGAGGGTGGCTCGGGTTGGGGGCGGGGGGGTTGTGTCCTTGGATCAGTTGGCTCACTTAAGTTTTTTTTCCATAATCTACTCTGAGACCAGGGGGTCATAGAGGCGCCCCGATAGAGCTGTCCCAGACATCTCTGCCTCCCTTATGTTCTACTGATCTGGGATCAGTTCACTGTGAACGCGTCCATCTACGCCATGCTCTGGACAGGGCACTGCTAATTCCACACATGACAGCATATCAGTTATAATGGAAAGCACAGGATACCCCATGGAAAACTGCTACGAAATCCTCTCAATAAGTTACAATTACACATTTTGCAGGCTGTAATATTAATTCCTGGCCAATGTACGAAGTTCAATAGTAGCACTGTACTGGGCTGCGTCTCTTGAAGGACTGAGCAGAGCCGGCACACAGTAGCGTGTCTGAAAAAGGTTAATTTTAGGTGCAGGCAGACACAGACAGGGTGAGAATCTGCGGCTGTTGTCACAGGCAGTATGTCAAGAGCGCGGTTATCTGGACGGGGGAATGCCAGTGTGGCCCCTTCATCGTACCAGCTAGCCTAACATGACCCCCATCCCCAATAAACTGTTAGTCTTTCTCGCTGTGGTAACCAGGTGCCATTCTCATCAGTTGACAGCTACCTAGATACCCTGTTTCTTTACGACCCTCCCGCATGGAACATATTTGTCTGATAAATGGATTGACATTTTACATCCACTTCCATTCTACTCTAGACCTTCACTGTGTGGTATTTTGGCTTGTGTCTTTTTTGGTCTCTTCAGTGTATTCCTTAACGAACCATAGATACCATTTTGGAGGACAACACTAGCACTGAACTTTGGAATCACATGTTATCGATTTAAGATGCAGCAATGATTTGGAGATGAAACAGCCCTGCATCCATAAACATTTTATTTAGTCAGTATAGTAAATGACTATTTATAATGAGTTACGAGAGGAAGGGTGTCTCTTTAATTAAAAGTGTCATAATTTGGAGGGAACCGTGAATCAGAACGGCATGATTCAGTCGTTGGTCCCCGAAGGGAGACCGGCAGCCACATGTGAGAGAGGTCGTGGATCTGGGGACGCTGTAAATCAGCAGGATCTGGCAGGAGGCTCTGTGGGAAATCAGAGTGGGGAGCCATCTTTCAGGAACGGAACGGGAAAGGTCCAAACCGCGCTAGTGGCGTGCAATCGGACTGGATGGAGTCAGGCAGGGGTTTTATGGCTCCTGCTTTCATCCTTTTCATGCCTGCAGACACCAGAGAGGATTATGGGTTAGCACATGGCGTCGCCATGAGCTGACGGGTAGGACACTACACAGACACGTATCACGACCAGTAGCACACTGGCTAACTGTATTCGCTGAGTCTCTTCAATGTGGACCATAAGGAGCTGTCTGCATTTTTGAGAGCCCCCCCCACGCCCACCAGGGACAGACCTCATTGACCCCTCTCGCTCTTAATGACAATTTTAGTTTCTGTCTTTGTTTCTTCAAGTTTATGAGGGCCCGTGAAGTTTTATAAGAACTGGGTAAGATTGTGTGACGTTCCACGTGGGCTTTTGTGAAAGTAGTTTGTGAGTTTTGTGTGTAGGGTTGCTTGAGAGCTGTAATTAGAGGGTGTGGGAGTTTAAGAGCTGTGTGTGTATGCGGAGTGAAAGAGAATGTGAGGTTATGTATTGTTCAGAGAGTGTTTGGGATAGTTCGCCTGTGTGAGAGGGGGAGCATGTAAAATCCGTCACTCTCCACGGTTGGCCTGACTGTATCTGTTACCTACTGTGTTTTCCATTCAGGCCCTCTGGGTGGTTGTGCAGAGAGCAACCCCTAAGGGGTATACAGTGTTCAGCCCTGCTGGACCTCTTTCCCACAATACATTGCAGCATACAGGGGCAAAAAAGCTATGAGAAAGTTCCTGATCTTCAGTGGCGAATCCTTGCATAAATAAACCCCTCTGCAGACCACCTCTGGGGGCTGTAAGCTGATCTTCCAGAGCAACAGGGTAGCATGGACACCAACAATCATCTGACTGTCCTCTACCCTCCCCTGGCCCTCGCAGGAAGGCTGTCATACATACTTGCTCATGAGAAAAAGACAGGCAGGCTATAGTCACGGCACGGGCCATCCTCGTTGATGCCTTTAGCAGTGACTTCTACAATTAATCCGTGATTTATCAGTAGGGGTGGGGTCTGGATGGGCGGGGCTTATCTTTGCTCCCAGTATGTTGAGTGAAACTGGTTTTTGCAGAAAGCCAACAGTCTTTCCTTTGTTTAGCCCAGGACTCATGCTGTGTTTGTTGCTTTCTTTCGCCTCAATGTTATTTAGAATAATATATTTTTGCGAGTGTGGGAAACCCACAGATCTTTAGTGATTTCAGCAAGGCTTTAATTTGGGCATTTACAGGTCCAGCGCTGCTCCCCCCCCTTTGTGGTCAGCAATGCTACACAGTTACCGTAGAATCTAACATTGTATGAGGTGACTTAATCACGCCGTGACAGGTTCCAGCATTGGCAGTGTTTCGCTCTAGTTCTGACCCCCCCACCTCCTGCTCCCTCAAACTCCCCAGGACTCCCGCCGGTGCGTCTGGGTGTTTGAAGAATTCCAGCCCAATAATAGCTCAGTTATTAATACCAGTTGAGCAGTGCTGCTCTCTGGCGCCCTCATCTGGCTCCCATAGCACCTGAGAGTACCCCTCCATGCCTGCCACCTGGCAGAGGGGCCAACCCCTTCAATTTCCCATAGCGTCAGCTTGAGTTTGTCTTGTTTGCTCTGTAAGTTACCTTTCTTGACTTTAGGTCCTACCCATCATAGCACTCAGTTTTGCAGTAAGGAATTTACCCACCAGAGCACATTTTCCATTGCAGATCCTGTCAGTGGGTTCTTTCTTTGCTAAAGGAATAATGACATGTTTTATTGGGATTCTGATTGGCTGTGCCCGAACAAGGACAGCACCTCAGCAGTTTTGATTGACATTCAATTTTGCATTCTCTCCCCTTCTGCTCTGCAGGCATTCTCCCTCTATCTCTCTTTCTGACCCTGTGCAAAGTGAAGGCACATATTCAGATATTAGCTAGTGCTAACATCTGTGCTAACATGATCCCAACCTTCCAGCTGATTTTCTGCCTCTGCTGTCACTTAGCAGAATTAACTTGCATTCCCCCAGAGGTTAATGCATTGTAATGGGATTGGCTGTCCTCATCACATGACTTAGGATGCCGCTCCAACAGCATTGACCCATTGAACCCAACAGGAATGTATATGCGATAAAAATGCACTCATAATACAAAACGGAAACTAAAGCCTTGGCAAGCTGACCGTAGAGAACTGGCCAAAGAAATACATTGGAACTTTTTTTTATATGGAATCTGATCAAGGGGAAATACTGGGTACCGTTAGCATGTGACTCCTTGGTGTGCTGCTTAGTAATGGTGTAAAGGTTCTGAAACCGAGACCGAAACCACGATACAAATGTTCACGATCTTGTGTCGCGGACCTGGAAGACGGAAACGTAACACACCAACCACAACACTAACCCCAACGCTCACCATCTGCTGCTGGTGCGGCCTGCTGAGCTCGCCATTACATTACTAATGTCACAAAACTGATTTTTCATTTAATGAATAACGCTATTATGCATGTATATCAATTTAAAGTTAGGGTAATTTGTTTATTTTCGAAAATATACACGCTGCACCTATTTTATTATCTTACAATTGCCACGTGACTATTTTGGGCCAATCATGATCACGTAATCATGCCTGTGGTACTGCAAAAGCTAGGCTAGTTTCATTAGCTCATGATGGATAATGACCCACTTTAGTGTGCCAAATTGATGGCGGCTAATGAACTCATGGGTCAGTGGTCAGCATTGTTGCGTCATACCTCAGGGATCAGGGTTTGAGTCTCCACCATGGCTCTGTGTGCGTGGAGTCTGTATGTTCTCCCCCAGCCCAAAAACATGCTGAGGTACCAAATTGCCTGTAGGTGCGCCTGTCTGAGTGTGTCCTGCTATGAGTTGGCACCCTGTCCTGTGTTGTTCCTTGCTTTCTGCCTATAGGCCCTGGACCCCCTCCCCCCCAAGTACCCTAAATAGGATAAGTGGTTACAGAAAACAAATGGATAATAAAGCCCAGAAATCTTTTTCTTATTTACCCCCAATCTCCTCCCCCCAAAAAACTGAAGTATGAACTGAACCATAGCTCAAGGATTGAGGTCTGAATTGAACCAGAACCAAATCGTTACACCCCTATTTCTTTTGACTGACTGGTCAATAAAACCAAAATCAATTTCCCAGTCTTTCTCATACTCAAATACATTTGCTTAACTTTAAAGATTTCACTGGCACCTTGTTGGGATGTCACTTTGTTGAACCCCGGGGGGACATTAGGAGGTTACAACAGCTTTGATCCAGATTCAACAAAAGAGACAGGCATAGACTAAATATGAATATTAGTAAGGTACTATTAAAAGTTGTCAAAGTTGATGCTGCAACAAATAAGTAACACAAATGGAGTGTGAGGGTCACGGATGAAAAACGCGGGTATGCTTTATGAAGAAAAGATTCCATGGTGGATCAGACCTGGCCTGCTGCTCAAAGCCCATGAGGTATCCAAGGCTAGCTTTACCACTATTTCATCTTGTTTTGGACATGCTCTTCACACTGAGGGGGTGTCAGAAGGTGGCCAACCTTGATAGGAATGGTACTGTTAATGGGAGGTTTGTCTGGTCTGTAAGACTACATGGCTCCATGTGGTTGAATCATTCCTGATTATCATTTGTTCACCTGTCGTCTATGTAACGGCTCACATCTCACTCTCTACACGAATGCTCGTTGTACACCCGGTTTCTGAGGGAAAGTCTGTTTTCGAAGAAGGATTCAGCCCGCTTTTCCTCTCTTGCTGTGCTACCTACCATCCAGGTAGAGATGATGTGTGGGCAGCCCAGAGAGACAACCACTGGCCAGTACTCCTCCCCAGAGACAGCGACCTCCTCCAGCTCGTCCACTCCCTGGCCCACAAGTCGCTCAACAAATGGATCCGTGTCCCGTCTCAACACCCTCCTGAGGTGAGACCAGACCTTATGTGGAATTGGAGCATATGCCCCTCTATACCACCGTCTCTATTCTCAGTAACAATGAAGAACATAGCATTACTTGATGCTGTGACCTAGAGGCCATTGGCGGTGAAGGCGTTAAGACGCTTGGCGATTTGATTCAGACAGGGAAGGGATCTGAGTCTATGGTTAGAACAGCAGTTAATTCTTTTGTGTTGATTGGTGTCAGATGTCTGCGACTTACACTCACAGATAGCATGCAGTGAATAAGCAGCTAAGTCATGCTAAGCTAAGTCGGCCAGGGGAGGCAGAAACATGGAAGGGGCACACGTTTGTGCTCTAATATCTGCATCATGACTCTTCTGGTATCTACATGGTGAAGTCCTCCACCTTCAAACAGGCCTGGGCCGTAGCTAGCAGGGGCTCGGTAGGGGGGAATGTGGGGGCAGGAGGTTTTGTTAGCACTCCTTGCATCGTTAGCTTACCACCCCCAACATGGTTGGGCATTTGCTCTTGTCAGCCGATTAGCGGGCCTATAGTAACCTCAGACGTTCCCTTCAGGTAGGTTTCCCTGTCTCGTGCTGGTCGCCAGTAAAGCTGGTAGTGATGCTAACTGAGACTATAGTGACGTGGGAGCAGGAGTGGCTGGGTCAGGATGGGAGCAGCTGGTGCGGTGAAACGGTAGTGACACAGAGCAGAAGGGGGGTGGGTGAATGAGCTGCAAACACCAGAATACCATAGGACGCACCAGCATGAACTTAAGGATCTTATCCAATGAACATGCCGTGCTGCGGATATTTATGATCCACATGCTGTTTTGTTCACCGAAGTATTTAAACTGCATTTGACATCATTATTTTCACATGCCTGCATATCTTACGGTACGCAAACACGCCTGACATGCATGTTCTCGGATTCTTTTTTCCATTGTGTTGCATACATCTTCTCTATGTTTGCCAAGGTCACTATGTCACCGGTAACTGTGTTTTTGTTTCCCCTTCTTGTCCTCCCTGTGTCCTCCTTCCTCCTCACTCTGACTCGTCTCCTCCACTGCCCTCACTGTCACCCTGCCCTGCTTACATCCAGCTCCCCCCTACCACCCCCCCCTGCATCACCCAAGCGTCTGACCATCCCCAGTACCCTACCTCTGAAACCCTCCAAGAGCGATAAACATAAAAATATGAAAAAGTTATCTAGGTAAGCATGGATCCTCTGTCCCAATGCTCCCCCATCAGTCCCTCTCCGAAGGTGAGGTCATGAGTAGCAAATCTTTGTTTTTAATTGTCTTCTTTAAGGGGTCTTTGTGTCTTAAAGTTAATTAAAAGCATGCAGTATAAGCTTTGTAACCTCCTCATACACTCAGTGGCCATTTCATTAGGTCACCAGCTCATTAACGCAGCCAGCTTCTCCTGTCATGTGATTACGTGGCAGTGGTCTAATACATACAGCAGACAGGGAGGGTGAAGGGTTACTGTGTGACTAAGCATGAAAATAGCAAACATAAGTGATCTAAGCGATTTTGAATGCGCTGTGATTGTTGTTGCCAGACTTGCTGGTTCCAGCATCTCAGAAACAAGTACTCCACTGGGAATTTCGCTCACTACCGAGTCTTGAGATTACAAGGAATGGGCTGATGAACAAAAAAAAAACATCCAGTCAGGGGCAGTTCTGTTGTTGAAAGCACCTCATTAATGAGTGAGGTCAGAGGAGAATGGACAGGCTCCTTAAAGCTAACAGGAGGACTCAAAATAACAGCTCAGTACAACATAATTGTGCAGAAAGTCTTCTCTGAATGTACAACTCATTTACCACTGAAGTTGTTCTGGAGGCAAATGTGGGCCCTGCATGGTCCAACCTGGAGGTATCTAATGAAGTGGCCCTCAAGTGTGTATCTACACAGCCTTTAAAAATGTGTTTGTTGTAGAATTGTCATAACCCTAATCTTCATCTTCATCATCATCCCCTTTCCTTTCGTTATCAGATTTGAGCTAACTTTCTTTTTCTTGCCTTGCTCACCCCTTGGATCTCCAGCCGTCGGTTTGGCTCTCAGCCGCCTTGTTAGTTAGGTGTCTGTCCGAGTTTACCTAGGCCATCCTTTAGCTAGGGGTCCCGCTCATTACCTCGGGTTGCTTTGTTGCAGGGATTTCAGCCTTCGCATCCAGCCCTACAAAACCGTATTCACCATCCTGCCCGAGGCACTGTGTCAGGGAGCGGCTGTGGCTGACGACTTGTCCTGCTGGAGTGGGGATAGCGTGGTGAACAGGTAGGAGGACAGTCCGCTGAGAGCATCATCAGGGGTTGTGACCATTATATTTGCAGTGTACGATACCTGAGAAGACTCGAATTTATAGGAGAGCACAAGCTACATGCAGGATACTGACACACCAAAGGAATGCATGAACTCCTGAATGTCTAACCAATAATTGTACTCATGGTCTAGTGGATTGGACACCAATAGGGAAGTAGCCTCTTGTGTTCCATCTGTGTGTGTGGCCATTTCACCACAATAACCTTCAGCTCTTTGAATTATGAGGCATTTGCTTGAGGACTAACGGAGGGTGACGTGTGCTGCACATTCCCGGCTCTTTCTGTGGGCGCTCTCAGACGTTAAAATGATTTATCAGCGCGTCTTGGGCTGGAAGATGCTGGAATGAGAAGCTGAGATGCAGAAGTGCATTCTTTAGGCTGATTTCTCAAGCTCGTTGTGTGTTTGCGTGTGTGTGTGTGTGGGGGGGGGGGGAGGGGGGGCTGTGAGGATTTGGCACCCTTGCGTGAGCTCTGTTTGCGCGGCAATGGGAGGAGGGTCCGCATATGTCCTGTCCTTCACTAATACCTTTATTAATACTTGAACTAGGCATTTTATCCTATTTTCTGTTGTTCCAGCTGTTGGCATCGATTAACAGTTGATCACAAGTGTCGTGAAACCAGAGTTTTCTTGGCCTAAGGTGGAGGCCAGGGTTCGGTCTGCTAGCATGTGGCCTTGAGGCAGTTGGGCAGCGGACTCCTGGGAATGTTTTTTGTTCTAATGTAATAAGAGGAGTCATGCCCCGGCATTTGGATGATCCTGATTTGCAGGTAAACAAACCCTAGCTGAATATTAGGCAGTTGCCCCAAATGTAGTTTGTTTTAGGCGAGAGAGTGCAGAATCGTAATATTAGTGAGAGCGGACTGGACCACAAATCTAAGTGAGGGAAACAGTGAGCGATTCACATTAACTCTTAGTAGGATCGTTTTTACACAGTGAAGATGAGACTGAATTGTTGGCTTGGTAGCCTGTGGTAAGTCTGTCTGTTAAAGGGTTAAGAAGCTATAAAGGCTGTTTCCTTAAATGGGTTCAATTTTGGTTTTGGGTACATTTTGAAAGCAAAACGATTGACTCAAAGTAGGAGCCAAGGAAGGAGTGGACAGGAGGCTTATGGGATTGCTGTGGTTAATGGGGGGGGGGGGGGGGGGGGGGGTAAGGGATTTCCCCAACCCCACAGAAACCCCCCTTCAAGGGAAAAGGTTTGTTTCTTGATTTTTTTTGGCTGATATGAAAATTATTCAACAGG
>JAODKM010000042.1:16777873-16789894 GCA_026780845.1 Petrocephalus sullivani
GATTGGTGGTTTTTTTTGGGGGGGGGGGGGGGGGGGGGGTGGGCGGATGTTGGGTGGTGCGGGGGCGGGGGGGGGGGGGGGGGGGTGTCACATGATTGCCACAGCCCACAGAAACCCCCCATTCAAGGGAAATGGTTTGATCCTTGATGTTTGTGTGCTGATATTAAAATTATGTACAGAGTGTGAATGCCTCTATCGGAGAGGTCAGGAAAAACTAGACTGTTCTGATCCGATGTTCCCGAAAAACAGTGTGATGTCGTAAAAATTAATGTTTAGCAAAATACGGTTAAAAAAATGTTCCTCATAGCAGGGCTTTTCAGTAAATATAATAAAAGCAGAATCAGAGTACACAAGTCTATTTATCTCTGTTTTGGCAGACATGAAACCAGAGGGACTGTGGGGGGGTGGGCCGTCAAAAGATGAGCAGCACTTCGCCCTTTCGTGGTTTTCTGTCCATAGCGTTACACACCTCTCGGCCTAGCATGTGTTAAAAAAAATATGCCAATAAAAAAAATGAGCACTCTACAGCAGAGGTCAACCCAGGCAAAAGTTCATTTGGATACCGCCGTCTTAGCTAATATGTGTTTCCTTGCCTTGAGATTCTTACTTATTGTTTAGCACATATTTGTTTGATATGGGTAGTGATTAGTTTGGCCACAGAAACACATTATTTTAATTAGACTTACCCTGCGAATGTCGGCTCATATTTTATTGATTTTGTGCCAGTGAAATTGGATCAAGCCGGTCTAGTCTGTCCGTGGCTTCGCGCTTGCTTGCTGTGGCAGCGGGGAATAACGCAGCCCATGAAGCTATCACATCTTCATATGTCTTGCAGGTTATGACAATCCGTTTGTTTATCGCACGGACATCTGGAATCTATTGTGCCGTCTTGGGAGGGTGGAGGTTTCTGCGGCAGGCGATGAGACCGCACTTCTCTCTTTTCAGCTCCTAAATGCATTCCTAGGCGTGCATTTCAACACACACACGCGCGCGCGCACACACAGGCACTCGGCTGGCTAAACATGAATGCCCTCACTGTGGCAGGAGGTGTGATCTACTATTTACCCATGGAGGCTCAGATCTTGGCAATACTGATGCACCTGGTGGTGTGCAGCTCGGGGAGTCATGGATCTGTGCCTGTGTTCAGAAGGTCATAGGTTCAAATCCTCCGGCTGGCATAGTAGTCATGCCACCTTTGACCCTGGGGTTTCCGCATGAGTCTGTTACTTTGTATGAGCCTGCTAAATAAATAAATGTCAGGCTACCAATAGGGCCTGTTTGGGTATTTTTTGGCAGGCTGATGAAGAGAGGAGAAGGGAGTAGTGTTAGGAATTGCTGTGCTGTGAACTCGCCGGCTAGCAGACCTGAGCGGCCCCCAGAGATGGTCATGTTAACCCTCTCTCTCAAGCAGTAAACTCTATAATCAGTCTCTCACAGGTGATGCCAGTAGTTTAATGCACTATTGCAATATTCATTCTTATCCAGAAAAGGTAATTGTGTGTGTGTTAATAATTAGAGGTCTGATTGGCCGAAGAGTCCACACACCCGGGTTTGAGCGGCTGACCTAAAGGTTATCCCAAAAACCTGCAAACACACCGGCCCTTTGCGGATAAGACTGGCCACCCCTGATCTATCGGGTGTGATCATTATCAGCATCTTTTCACTGATCTCATTAAATTCTTTCTGTTTTCCATAAATGCTTGTACATGCTTATACAATTATCCCGGATCCTGGCTGGGGAGCAGGGGAGGGGAGGAGGGAGCAGGCATGAGCCAGGAGATGCCCTGGATGGGGTGCCAGTTTGTTGAGGAAACCCATGCAAACATACAAAGAACCAGGGGTGGGTTAAAAACCTCAAAACATAGAGTTGTGAGGCTACACTCTTTCATACTGAGCCATCTATTTGTTCCTTATTTGTCCATGATATCAATAAAATGACTGTAGGTGCCCTTGTGAAAATCCTATACGTATACTGCCTGTTGTCATTATGATTGTGTGGTCATGCAGTGGCTCATTCACTATTTGAGGCTGCCAGACATCAGAAACGGGCACTTAGGCAGCCATCATGAGGCATCTGTGAACTGTCAGGTGACTAAATGTGAGACACAACGTCATGTGGTTGGACAGAAACTTGCTGCTGTTCCCACGGGCATAGCTCCCATCGCTTGGGTCGCCCCCGGGGCTCATCCGAATCTGTTAGCACCCTCGAACAGGGAACGAAGCAGTGGTAACCTCCCGCAGTGGAGGTCATGCTGTTGGGATGCTCAGACGGTATCCATGAGGCTAGACTGGCAGGCCCATATGTACTGCTGGGAACAGTCAGGAACCGTCCCATTTTCCGGTCTAGGTCATCCTGCTTGGATATCCCAGCTTATGACATCAGAGGGCACCAGCCTAAGTCCCAAGGAACCATTATTTCAGAGGCAGTATCAGTCAGTCATTCCCGTGTGCCCCCCACTCAGATGATGACCCCTGTGCCTGTCATTCTTCACTTGCACATTGACCTTCAATTCCTTGCCCCCCCCCCGCTCTCCCACGTCCAAGCCTGACGTGACTCCGTGGAACTCTGCTGCTGTTGTTTTATCTGGCAGGGATTATGGGATGGCACGCGGTGCCAGCAGGTGGGCAGAAGCCTAGTGGTATTGGCGCAGGGGTCTGAGTAAGGGGGGTTGCTGGCGTTCCACTGGCTCTTCCCCCATTCGCTGGGCCCCCCCCTGGCTGAAATGGTCTCCATGGTGTTGGATTGGATGCCAACAAGTTGTAGTGTGAACAGTAGGAAAGAGCAACAGTGTGAAACGTAGCGTAACCCGCGGATAACCTTTGGGGAACTGGCTGGCATGCGCGGGGGTTTTCACAGGACTTTTCAGGAGACCCTGAGGAAACAACACAACTCTTGATGGATCGGACCAGTTTTGCAACTGTGGGGAGCTTACATGCAAATTCTGACAGCCTTGAAAATGAACGTGCAGATGACTGAGTCTGGGTGGCCCGATTTGCCTGCAGGTCTTTGTCGTTTGGCTTTCATCTCTCTGGAATGCAGTAACATCATTAGTCATTATGCAAATCAGAAGAGGGAGGAGTCTGCAACATACAATCCTATTGGACAGCCCCCTCTTTTTGGCACGGCTCATTGGCAGAGCATCGGTAGCGAGGTCTGGATATAACTATGACGGTGTGACAAGGCCTCGCGTTTCTGTCTTGTGTCCAATGTACCGCCAGGTCAGTTCCTGTCAGATTCTCAAATTGTTGTGCACTGCAGTATGGTTTTTATTAAAGGACCCCAACCACTGCCAGGCTGACACGCTCCTAGACGGTGCCAGGAAGCCCTGTCTTGCATTGTGTTTCACTGAATGCTCTAAGAAGTGCCAAAGAGAGCCAGCCTGAAGGCCGGGAATAGAAAAGCACTCAGTCCTTTGTCTGGACAATGGCGGCTTATGCGTGTTTCAACCGAAGCTGCCGTTTCTCCTGCCTGCCGGGGTCTCGGAGGGCGGAAGTGCTGACTGAAACCAATCTTCCTGCACGTGTTCCCTCTGCCTGCAGGGCCGATCCACGCCACGCCTCCACATCGATAGTGAGGCAAACCATAACAAAAAGGTGACTGTTAGTCTGTTAGTCTTCCTCTGAGTGGGTTCGGTGGACGCAGGGAACGGAGAAAAGGACAGGGGCTTTATTTGGGTATGGTGGTGGAGGCGGGTTTGACGAAATGGCGACAGCACAAAGAGTTAGGGAGCCAGGGTTTGGGGGCCAAGGGCAAAGACATGCCAAACTGCTCTCTGTCCTCCATACCCACCACACAGATGAGAACCCGTTTGGTGGACCTTACTCTGTCCCACAAACATGCTCCTTCCTAGTTAGTGGTGGATGCTTTGCCATGGGAATCTGGCAGCCGGATGGCCTGGGGCTCAGGAGGACTCCGGTCTCCCATACCTGCTTTGGGTTACTTCCTCCATGTGGGCTGTCTCCTGGATTTTCTGCACTGGCTTTTACATTATTTTTTTTTTGCACTGGTTGTGGTTGGTGACGTTCTTACTTATTTGAATAAAGGCTTGTCTACTTGTCATGGTGATTGGTAGACATTTGCATGCAGCCATGACCATTTTAGGAAGAACCCAGTTCACCAATTATTTCACCCACTGAGGTGGTTGGAGTAGATGGGGGGGGGGGCAGTCTTATCCGCAAAGGGTCTGTTTGCATGCAGGTATTTGGGATAACCTTTTGGTTAACCCAGGTGTGAGGAAACTTCAGCCAATCAGTCCTCTAATTAGTAACCCAATTAGGGAGTTGCAGAGAAAACTCGCACGCAGAATGGGCCTTTCTGGATAAGACTGGCCACCCCTGGTGTACATAGTTAGTTCAGGAGCAGTTTTAACAACTGTTGTTTTGAAGAAAGCTGCCAGGCCGGTGAGGCCTTGGCTCTGGTAGGACTCCAGTTACACTTCGTGTCTCCGTGTGGTGTGTGTCGTTAATTCTGACTCAACACCGCCCCCTACTGGACAGTCTTATTAGTCATTCCGTTATGGTGACGCCAGAGAAGCTGACAGGATATTGCCGTGCAAGGGACTGGTTCTGTGTTCTCAGTTTCTGTCCATATTTAGGCAGTGCCCAGATTACGAACAGGTTTCGTTCCTTAAGACTGTTTTTAAGTGGAATTTGTAGGCAAGTTGGAAAATAATAATACATAATAATAATAATGCAGAAGTTATAATAATAAAGGTAAAAGTACTTAAGGTACAGTACTGTACGTGGAGCCAACAAACTACTGAAGCCATATAGTGTTTTCACAAGCGTCACAAAGTAGTGTGTGCGTTCGTTATTACAAACCATTGCATCTCACCCAGAGGTTTTATACAGTAGACTGGTAGTCCGTTCGCAGGAACGAGTTGTTTCTAAGTCGGACTCTCCTAACCCGGGGACTGAGTTGTGCAATTTGTGATCCACGTCATTGTTTGCTGATTATCACAGGAAAATCGGATTCCATTAAAAAACATGTTACCCGGAACAGCTTCAAGTGACTGGAGCCAGTCATTAACTAAACCGGTCAGAGCCATTAATTTTAATAGATCGTCAATATTGTTTGTTTTGCAGAGGCCAACCTCGCCTACGTAACCATGTAACGGGCTCGTTGTGGGGAACTGAATCCGAGAAAAACAAATGTAATAAGAGAAGTCATTTTAAATCCAGATGGAGAAATTGGGCATGGTAATGAGGAGCAGATCTGTAGCCGTTTGACTGGGGTGGCGTCAGCCTTCGCAATGCTGGCCACGGCTGCAGCGGCAGAGCACTTTCGGCTCGCCGCTGCACTTGCTCCCCGCCTCACGGCTGTCGGCTGCTCACCAGCTTCAAGGCCATTTGGGTATTTCATTTTCCCTTCTTATTTTTCCATGATTTTCTGGAAACATCCAAACGGCTTCAGAAAACTTTGTGTTTGTGTGTGTGGGCTTGGGGTTTTCTTATTCGAAATAGTATTTAATGCTGCCCCCCCGCCGCGGTGGTGTAGTGACCACCCAGGTGTCTATAAGAGGGGCATCCTTGTCAGAGGTGTGAACCCGATGGAGAACAGCTAATAGGTGTGTAAATCACTTCCCTGTTCCTTGCTAGGTCTTTCTTCTTCTGTTTCTTGAGACCAGGTCATGTTCCTACGGGGTACCCCCTTCTAGACATCCTCAGCCTGGAGATACTTTCTGCCTCTTCCTGCGTTTAATGAAGTGCATTGGCACCTACAGATGTGCAGAGGTTGTGCTCATTCACTCTATCCACCCAGACTCATCCCGCTCTCCTGCGATTCTCTGACTGTAGTCTGAGTGGCCCACCCAAGTACGAGACCTCGTTTGACCCAACTCCAGCCCATTCTAATATCGTCCACGGTTCCACCCATAAACATATACAGTGACCCACCCAGGACACGGGAAACAGCTTGGAAGGAGCAGACACGCACCTTACCCTGGCCTGGAGTGTGGGGCTACAGGGTTTAGGGGGGAATAAGTGTGTAAATGGTGCCTTTGATACACAAGTAGAGACCCTGTGATGCATAATGGGACGTGGAAGATGTGAAAGGAACAAACACTAACACTAAGGTACAGCTAAGTAATATATCGTAATCTGCATTGAAGTAAACTGACCTGAACTGAACTGAACTTAGTCCCTTTTTCTGGTTTAGTCTAACAGCCATGTGAACTAGGTGCAGTATTTCTAAGTGCCACTAGAGGGAGCACAAGATTTACAAACATGATGGCACTCTTATACGAAAGCTGCCAAGTTCTCAGGCTAGATATCCTTCTAGTAATAATTGCACTTAAATCCTATTTGTATTGTTTTATCCAGCTCTGTTCCCCTATTTCCATGACACCTAACGTAGTCTTCTCATGGCAGGAACGGAGACAGAGAGTAACATTGTGGCCGAGAAACGTACGGAGCCTGTCACTTTTGACCTCTCACCTCTTTCTGTTGCCATGGGAACCATGGCTTAAAGGTTAAAGTGCGAAGAATGGCATCTTCAGAATCGCCGGAGTAGGGAGCGTGCTCACGGTTCTTTGTGCACGTGCAGCTTCGGATCCGCTCTGTGTTTCCCGTCCACATTCCTGAGTATCGGCGGGATTGAATCAGGCAGCCGCCCCACACTGGTGATGAAGGAGCTACAGTTAAGGTTCGGGAGAGTCGGACTTGTGAATCAGCGTAGCCGTTTCTGGAGGAGCCTGAAGTGGCTTCCGATTCGAGCAGCTCGCCAAACGGTCTGCTAATTGCTGCGGCGTAAGACAACACCTGTGTGACCGGCGGTAGCCCTGCCCCGGTTTCTGCCCACCCAGATCCATTCACACAGCAAATAAAAGAACACAATGGCGTGTGCTCGGCCCCGCCGTGGCACCTTTCCAGTGACCTTCCTCCTCAGAGGTTATTCGCTGGCCTTCGGGAGGGGAGGGGCTGGCTTATGCTCCTCTGGCTCCATGATTGGCTAACAGAGGATGGCACAAAAGCCCAGAATGCAGTGCAGAAACGTTGCCGTGGGCAGACTTTCTTATTTCCCCGATGTGTCTGGGATGTAATACTCTCTGGCATGTAACTACTGTTTATTGGTCATTGAGGCCATGTGACCTGTGTCCTCTTTATCTGGCTCCCGTATCATACTTACCCCCCCTCCACCCCTGGTGCTGGAAAGCTTATAATTGTAAAGGCGAGACATCTTTACATAGTTTAGTGGAGAAAGTTTTAAACATAGACCGGGGTGAGATATTTGATGTCTTGTTGGGACATGAAGAGGCCCAGTAAAAATGATTTGACTTGTATCTGTGGGAAATTGCTGTCTGGGAATTAAGTGAGTCTGCAGGCTTGTTGGTCTAGGCAGGGCTGGGCGCTGTGGCTATGTATTTTATCGGAAAAATAATTTTCATGTCAGTCGATATCAAGAATGATCACAATATAAGCCAAGTCATTATTTCTTTACTTCAAGGCTCCACTTTTGCTTAAACTTAGGATTCCCCTTTAAACAGATTCAGATTCATGAAAAAGATGACAAATTGAAAGGCCCATAAACAGTGATAGGAAAATAAAAGTTTTTTGTTGTAGGGCGTATCGCCACAAATCGCTGACAGTAGGGTTTGTCGCCTGGGTTTCTCTCCAGCTGCCACGCTGCTCGTCCCCGGGAAGAGGCTTGACGTCGTCGGTGGAGCTGTCACCCATCCTGTAACAAAAAATAAAATGGTTTTGAACCAGTATAGGAAGCGATCTGTCCAGTATTCCTTCAGATTGAAATAGGAAACCCTAATTGCTGGTATCTGTAACTGTAAGCACTCGCATTCTGTATGTTACACTGGATGGCAGTGCTTTGAGCAGTGAAATATGTACTTTCAGTTTTAGTTGGCAAAAGTTTTTTGCAGAATTTACAGTACACAGCACCAGTCTGCTGTGTGTCAGACTTTAAACTGGACAAAGTAGCCCCACACCACTAATGTCTTTTTGCCTTGTTTATTCACAGTATTCCTTTTAAAAAGATGTTTTAGCTGCTGAGCTGTTGCTTTCTTCACCCACACCAGAAGTTTCCTTTGATTGGCTGGAACTGTGTTCATTTCTGCGATGTGATAGGTAATCTTCCTTAAGGAGAGTTTATCAAAGTTTCTAATTTCCTTATTGTTTAAATTTTATATGACGATAAGTTGATGTATCGTTTATATTGCCCAGCCCTTTTCTGGGAGTAACGATTCTCGTTTTGGGTGCAAGAGGTCCCGGGTTCAAATCTGCAGTCAGCTAGTGGAGGTTGTTGTTCTTGCAGTGACTTCATGGTGCGAAAGTAATGCGTCTGATTCCATATCCCAAGGTTGCGTGTTTGAATTATATCAAGCTCAATTATATCTTATGTTAAATCTGAGGAAGATCTCCATGGGGCAAAATGGATAATTACCATACTTATTTTGTTTTTAACCTTTATTTTCCCAGGCAAAGCAGCACATTCTTATTTACAATGACAACCTGGCAGGTGCCAGAGAGCATTAGTAGGCACTAAACAATGACGAAACAAAAAAAAAAAAAATAGAAATTAAACAGAATTTTGTCAATAACAAAGCCGTGACAGATAAGCAAAGAATTTGCCATGAAACACTAGCAAACTATCTTACCTTTGGAAATCTTCCATTTGAACGCTAAGGATTAACTTAAGTTTATAAACGTTTAGCTTGTACACGCATCACTGCGTACTATTATAAAGTCAGATGGCGCGATGGCTGCGGGGTGAACCATCCCTCTCTTGTTCCCGTCTCCTTTCTGGCTTCGTCCTCGGGTGCCATGGAGGCGTCGCGTCTCCGCGGTGAGTTGGGAGCGAGCCACAGACAGAATTAGGATTCTCAGACACGCCCCCCCCCCCCCCCCTCCCCCCCAGGGTCCTGGAAGATCACTGCTGGGTTATCCCCCTGGGCTTCCTTTGTGAACAGCACGGTACCTGAGACAGAGGGCTAAGGAGCACCGAAGGCAGAGTTGAAGCAGAGCGGCCACACCCGAGCCTGTGAACTGCGATGCTATACAATATGGCTAATGGGAGGCCATTGAAGTGATGGTAACTGTATCCCCCATATGATGGGTGAGTCTGCGTTAATATAAAGAGGCCCTCGGGTCTCTGTGATTCGTGTCAAGAAGCTCAACGGGTCACACTTACATGAGCGTCAATTTATTTAGCCCACTTCCTGTTTTCGCAATAACAGGACAGGAAATTAAGGACGGAAATGACAAGCTACCGTATTTCCGGGTATAGGGGAGCATTTGCATCAGTGACATCCCCTCACCGTTCCTGTCACCGAGCAATTGCTTGTGAGCACAGGCGGGCCTCCGTCTGCTTTGTTAGGCCGCAGGTGCAGGTCAGCACACTTCTCATGAACGATCCCATACTCGGCCCAATTGCGGCTCTGGGTACGGATGGTCCTCCCACCAGCGTGGGGCGCCCTTCTAACTTCAGGTCTTACTTACTGCTAGTGAAGTGCCGTGAGATCAGCAGGGTGGTTATTGCAGCCTGACCCACCTGCGGTGGCCTTTGTGTTTCCTGGTGAGATTTTCATTGGCACTCAGTTGTCCTCAGTGATTTGCAGGATTTTTGGGGATTTCAGCTGACCGTGGGATGTATCCAAAGGCACTGAGCTCTCTGTGGTTATTATGGCCTGTCAGACCCCCAGAGGACTGTAACTGCAACTGTGATGTTACCCTTGTGGTATCACAACAGAAGGAGATGTGGGACCTATGGCATTCTGTCAGCACACACACACACACACACATTATATGGTCACTTCCACCCAGCAGCACAGAATGGGGCTAATGTGCCCTACAATGAAGAGTCTGTGTTGCTACTGTGACACTGGTTCCCAATTTAGCCCCCATAACAGGAAGTGCCAGCTCCAGAGAGGAATGAGGGTGCCTCTTTGCACTCCCCCCCCCCCCACACACACACAGCCCCTTCACTTGCTCAACCACTTTGGTTCCATCTGTAAAAACTGTCATCGCACTGTTTTTTTCCCACAAGGCCCTGGGCCACTGTGAGTCATGGGAGCATCATTCCTCAGAAGATTGTGCATGTAAAAAGTTTCTCTTGTGCCAGACAAGGAGGATGGATTATAATTACATACTGTGAACTTCTTTGGCAGTAAATAGCCACCTGTGAGAAGGTGACAACAGATTTATAGCATGAATTTGGCATCTTGTAAGTGGGCTGGAAGCTAGCAGGCTGGAGAGTGGGGACCGACGCATACTTAGAAGGACTAGGAGACGGGACTCGGGTCGTGAGCCGTTCTGCTCTCCCACATACGCCCTAAAAAGTGACCCAGTGTGATCTACATCAGAGGCATCCAGCTATTCCCTTACCTTCAAATGCAGTGATTGCACGCAGGAGCTAAGATTGCAGGATGAAGAATTAAAAGCAGTGATCTGCCACCTATGCTTTGTAACCCAACATGCACTGGTTCACTGCAATTTCTAAGTTTTGATTATTCCATTGTCCTGGGTGTTTTGGAGCTCTCTCACTGCATTTTCTCTGACTTTCAGCCAGTCCTGAGAAAACATGATAAATACATCGCCCACTTTAATGACGCAACACCATAGATCTAGAAAAACTAGGTAGTTGGCAGAATCCTATCTAGCACACAGCTCTGACTAATATCATGTCTTGAATGGATCGGCTGGATGGAGCCTAGATTGGCAAAGCAATTTCTATCACGAGTGAGTAGAGTTGCACTGCTCGACAAAGGTTTTGGCGCGAGGCTGCGGCGCTGGTGACCCGCACATGTGCCAGAAAATGTGTGCTGGTGAGATTCCAGGCCAGAGAAAGCTTGAGAGAGAATCTGCGTCCTCTGAAGCCGAAATGAAGCTGCCTCTGTGGCTCTACGAGAAGCGTATCTCGCCATGGCTGTGAAGACACGGTGGAAAAGAGCTGTGGCCACCAGCACCGCTCTGTCTGGCCTCGTCTGATTGGTCGGTCCATTATTTCAATATTTATTCTTACCACTTCATCACATTTGTTTATTTATTCAAAGTGTTTAGGTATTTTATTTTTTTAACAAATCTCGTCGCAGATTCTTTGTGAGAAAACCGTGGCCTTCCACTCAGCATGACCTCATCATCCTGCGAGTTGCAACATGTCGGGATGTTGGTTGTAAACACGCGGTTTTCCTGCATGAGTTTCTGCAAACTGCGATCGGACTATTCCAGGTCACATAACAGGCAAACAAAGCAGCCATCGGGGGCGGGCTGTGTGCTGTAGCCAGACTCTCCCATTGGCCTAATGTAGCTTCTGCCAGCTAGTCAAGAAAGGTAGCAAGGTGCCTAGCTGGCAACACCCTTCTAAGCTGCGGTTTGTGGTTTAACAATAGGGCTTCCTCTCCCAGAATCCATCACTCAGAGCAGGAGGTAGGGAGCTTGTGACCTGAGCCATCCTGGTCGTGTTCTGGAACCATGTTAATATGTCTGTGCTAGAACAGGAAGTGATATGTGCTTCCCAATCTCTGGGATCTGTAGGCTAAGCTACAGTCATTGCTTTGATTTTTAGCTTGAAGCAGTAGCATCTAGCCAAAATAAACACATCCCTTTAAGACTGGAGCTTGCGTCGCCCATAAAGAACGTGTTAATTACAGCTGGCAACCGTGGAGAATAATGCAGGATAAGAGTCCACAGAAGCCAATGGCACCGGACATCTGAAGGATTAGCCTTGTATGAATAATTGAGTGGCCAGATACATTGTTTGGAGAGGTTGTCTCGGAGCACAGCTCTTGTGCTGCCTAAGGCCCAGCAATGTGACCTCAACAATGAAACGATCATTTATTTTAATAGTTTAGCTCGGTGTCTGCAGGCCTCCTGCTTGTTAAACACATTATTTCCCACCCCTGTGCAATGCTTAGCAGGTGCATAACCAGCTTTAATACGCAACGCGCTGGCCAGTGTCCCATCAACCTGCCCAAGCAGAAGGCTAACGGGCTAGCTAATCAGTCGGCATGGAAGCGAGGGCTTACTTAGATTTGGGTGGGCATGTTTCTGGAGACAGCTGGTTGTCAATGAAGG
>JAODKM010000042.1:16790184-16801110 GCA_026780845.1 Petrocephalus sullivani
ACCCCTGTGCAATGCTTAGCAGGTGCATAACCAGCTTTAATACGCAACGCGCTGGCCAGTGTCCCATCAACCTGCCCGAGCAGAAGGCTAACGGGCTAGCTAATGCAGCTAGCCGCATCAGTCGGCATGGAAGCGAGGGCTTACTTAGATTTGGGTGGGCATGTTTCTGGAGACAGCTGGTTGTCAATGAAGGTTGAGGTTGGAGCTTCAGTTTCTTACCCCGCCCCACTCCTACATCCCAAACCAGTTGTAAGCTAGTTACTTAAGGACCAGTTCTTAACCAGGCCCAGACGTTCTCGGACATTCCTGCACTCGGACCTCCTGGTTTTTGGACAAGCATTGTGCAATGTCCCTCCCAAACCCAGGGAGTGCTCCTAGCAAAGGTCTGTCATGATGTTCCGTGTGCGTGACAATGTGATCATGTGATTTCACGAACATTTTCACCTCTGTGTCTCATTTTAGCTTTTGTAAAGGAGGAATATGTTGAAGGTTCCGGTGTCAGAGGGTAAATACTGTCTCTCTTCTCCAATAACTAGAGAGTGGATAAAAAAATCACTCTTAAAAGTTAGTATGCGGCATTATCCTGTTGAAAAAGGTTACCCAATGGGGTTGAATTGTACATTTACTTAATCAGCAGACACTTTTAAGCAACACAGCATGCAACAAAGGAACAGAGATCAAAATTGGGGTTAGGGGCCTTGCTCAATGGCCCAGTGATGACATGACTACTCTGCTGGGCGTGAGATTTGAAAAAACAACCCTTCAGACATGGGAAAAGATTCCCACTGAGACACTGAGCTACACAGTGCCTTGCTTAGGCACTGGAGAACTTGACGTAAAGTAGCTTTAACTGTAATAGGGGTAAAATATTATTGACTGTTTTGTGCCATCAAAAGACTGATTTAAACTAGGTGGTGTGTTAATCCAGAAAATGCCAGGAACAAGCTTTCAGACATGTTGTTTCATCACTAATACCTTGTTCTGCTACATGCAGCTCCTTCAGGGTGTTTCGATGTGGAGCCAAGGTGTTCTGGCGTCCTTCACAGCAAAACCTTTTCATGAGTCATTCATGTCAGTAGACAGCTGAAATGCTATTGATCACTTCTCTCAGCAAAACAGACTGACTTTAGACATCCTGTTCCAAAGACCTGCCTGATTTGTTGTTGAAGTTGAATAGAGATACATCATCGGCAAGTCCCCGCGGCTGGAAATGTTTGCCGTGATAGAGATGTGTTTCCACTATCCTGCTTCAGTTTAGACTTCTGTGAGCAGTAATGTGCGTTTTGAGTACAATGACAAGATTCAGAATAATTCAGATCTTGTCTCTGTCTCTCGTGCTTCTCAAAGCGGTCCTTGGGGACCCCCTAACCCCACCTTGGGGACTGTCTAGAAAGGAGCTGGGAGGAGAAGAATGTGAACTGTCTGGGGGGTGAAAATCACTGTCCAAGAGTACAAATGTAGATCTAAATCATTTAAGCTCTTAATATGGAGCCTTGTTAGCTATTTAAATGGCCTCACACCTCTAGTGTTATGGGTTTGATTTCTGCCCCTGGCTCTGTGAGTTTGGACTTTACATCTTCTTATTGTGTTTGTGTGGGGCTCATCCCATAGCCCGAAAGCATTCAGCTTGGTGAACTGATGTCTTGAAAGCAGCCTACTCTGTGCATGCCTTGCGATGGTCCAGCCCCCTGTCCATTGTAAACCCGTGTCCCCTGTGCTATACCCTGCAATGGTCCGGCCTCCCATTTAGGGCGTCCCTCATGTTGTAAACTGCGATGGCCTCGCCCCCTGTCCAGCGTGTCCCCTGTACTATACCCTGCAATGGTCCAGCCTCCCATCTAGGGTGTCCCTCATGTTCCACACTGCGATGGTCTTGCCTCCTGTCCAGCGTGTCTCCTGTGGTATACCTTGCAATGGTCCCCCCCCCCCCCCCCCCGTTTTGGGTGTCACCAAATGTGGTTATTAGCCAGATGCTACATTCTCCGGGCGTCCATAGAACGCTGCATTTGAATCCGACCACTGGCGGGCTTCTCTGAGACCCGCCCAGTTTTATGCGTCTCTGCGGAGCCGGCCTGTAATTGGACGCGGCGAGCCAGCATGGGCTCGTGTGTTTCCCACGCGGGAAAGAGACCCCTTAGCGTAATGTCTTCGGCAGAACTGACAAGGGGGAGATTTATGCTGCTGCGTGGGCTGGAAGCACCTAAAAGAGCCTTTTGGTCAGATTCCAGTGCTTTGAATGGAGAGCCCAGAAAGCCCATTAGGTCACTGAGCAGCACTGAACTGGAGAGAGTCTCTCATTATGTATGAAATGCAGAAACAGCCCATCTGGCTCCTCTTCGCTTAAGTCTAGTGTTCTCTGCTGCGAGCCGCTGGCCGTTACTGCTCTAGGCCGGCGTCCGAGGCTGCGATATACCCTTGTCTCGGGTTCTCGGGAAGTGGCCCTGCCTTTCCATGTAAGCTTTACTGTCAGCTGAAGCGCACCAGGGGCCGCCTAGGGGTGGAGTATGCACACTTCTCATGTTAGCTATTTGTTTTGGTTTCCTTGGAAATTTCGTGACTGGGCGACATAATTTACTTTGGACATAAGGCTCCTATGTAAGGACTAGACAGGAGTTATAAGTGCTGGGAAGTCTGGCTCTGTACTTGAAATTCCCCTGAATTTATGACGGCCGCCTAGCGGCCCCATGTAAGAATGTGCCCACGTGTGTCATCCAGGTGCCCTGGATCTCCAGCACGACCATTTTACTCTCCGAATAAAACTGTTCCCTTATAGTTTTATGGATTCCACATTTCATTGTTCATTGTTCGTCTTCATCTGTAATTACCAGGTGACATTTGTGATATATCTATTCTCGTGCACAAAGGCCTTCCCGCTGGGGTCCACAAAGCAGTCCTGGGGGGCCACAGTAACGTTTAATAAATCTTGACAAACTGCATTTTTGATACCATCATGCAGCCTGCATTACTGGTATTTTCAGCCACTGGTTTAAAAAAAAGCCACAAAAAATTATAATCTGTACGTAATTTAGATTAGCTTCTGACATTGCATATTGACCAGAGAATAGTTTACAAACTGGACCAAATGCTTCAGATTTAACTTCAATATTTTTTATATTCAAAAATTCCACATGAACATATTTTTTTTCCATGGAAAACAGGATATTTATTACTCTTTTTTTGCCTAACTATGTTGTTATTGCTTTAAAAAGAACAACATTGTTCACCTATAATGTGGGGTAGTTTCACCCCATTTTTCTCAGAAGTCCCAGCAAATTAGGTACCAACATTTAAAGTTTAAAGCATTAAGTTTTCCCTGAAGGTTTGTTTCCTACAAATCCTACAATCAGCGGTGGAAATTGAAGTGAGGTCAGAGGCAAATAAGCCGTATCTATAAAAACATTAAGGATAGTGGCACTATTTGTGTTTTTATTTATCAAAATAAAACATTCTGACTTTCTGACATTCTGAATTTTCAGTTTTTACCAGTTCACCTAACTGCATGCTTTTTGTCTGAATTCTGGAACAATCATGGAGTAAGAACTGACCCCCCCCCCCATCACCTTGAGGGGTTTGTGGATGAAGTGCTATGAAGTGCTATGATGTAGGGCGCTGAGCTTTGGAGGGTGCAGTTAGCACTAATCAGAACTTTCTCTCAGTTACACAGGCCACGTAGTTGGCAATGGACTGCATGCCCAGAAGCTGAACCCCGAGGTAAAGGTGAGGCGTGCTGACCCCACCCTAGCAGAAGCCAAGACAAAGCTGGAGAACTTCATCCAGGTAGGCTACAGGGTAGACCTGCACCGTACACATAGCGTTAGCATATCCGCTACACAACAAACCAAACAAGCAGCAATGAAAAAGTACAAACTGAATAAAGTTATAATTAGATGGGAGGAATGACTATTGAATGCTGGGTAATCAAGGAGTCAGAGGTCATGGCAGGCGCTTGGATAAAAACCTAGAGCAGTGGTGGCCAATCTTATCCAGAAGGGCCGTTGAGTGTGTGGGTTTTCACTGCAACTTCCTAATTAGATTGTTAATTAGAGGACTGATTGGCTGAAGTGTCCTCACACCTGGAATTGCACAGCTCATCTAAAGGTTATTCTAAAAACTTGCATACACACCGGCCCCTTGCAGATAAGACTAGCTACCCCTGACCTAGAGGAAATGCAATGCTGGTGGTGTCCAGGTAAACCAGTTTCAAGGAAACTTTTCTTTTAATGTTCATCCTGCTTTTCGTGGAATAATTAGCCTGAAGTATTAATGAGTGTGCTTGATTGGTATGTCTTTCGCAAGGCTCTGAGGAGGCTCGGGCTAATTTGTAGGCCGGTTCCATTAGGGATCACACACTGGCCAATTTTTCCCCATTAAAAAAGAGCTAATGTGCAGAACTAATCCAGCTCCCCACATTCCCAGACTCTCACGCACCAGGCCGGAGCGGTACGCGCGGAAAAATCAGGGATCAATAGGACTGCCTTGGGAACAGAGAGCCAGGAACATGTACAAGACCCTGGCTATTGGAAAACGATACCTTTGTCATGTAAATGTGATTAAATACAAAAAGGGGGGGGGGGATTTTCCCAGACTCCCTAGAGGCGGATGGTAATTTGCACAGTCCTGTGATAGTCTCATCATAGCACACTGCCTGAGTGTCAGTGCGGGGCAATTAGTCACACGGCTCTTCAGCCCCTGATGAAGTCTCCAGCCTTTTGTGAGCACTGGTGAAATGCAGCTCTCCGTACGTAAAAACAAACAAATAAATAAACCGACTCCCCAATGCTTGGCCACTGCCAGGAGCTCCGACCTCAATGATGCCATTTCTGTACGGCTTAGGGTTGTTGTCTTGGAAACACAAGAGCAGGCAGTTTATTAACTTGTAAATGTATCCTAACCCCTGAAAGATTTCTGTGACCTCTGGGAGCTCCCAGAATGTTTATCTGTGGAAGTGATGTAAGGTATGTTAGCGTGTGAGGACCTCAGTTAGAAACCGGAGAGTAAACGCGCAGAGATGCTCCAGAAGCCGACTAGAAACGTCCTCCTCGCCGGAAAGGTTGATGAGATGAGATGAGGGAGCAGATATTCCTGAGGAATCGACTGGGGCTGAAAATAGGTCCAGTGGCAAAGTTACGAGCTTCTGTGGTGCTTTAATATACATCCCACTCCCAAACACTCCTATAAATGCATCAAATGAAAGCTGTAAATATCCTAAGCGAGTCTAGCTCTGTCATGGCTAATTGTATTTTTTTTTTCGAGAGGACAAGGACCCAGCCACTTCTGTCTTTTATTAGTCGGCTAAAAAATTCTGTGTGATGTTTTTGCTCTCGGTCTAGTGTTTTGCTGGAGTCTGAATTTGTGTCAGACGCCCGGCTGGACCAGCAGAGGAATTGCATGCTGGGAGGCCAGTAATCTGACTGGCAGAAGTTCACAGATGCTGCCACACTTTGTCCTTTGCGGCATCGCCTTTGATTCTGTGCGGACTTACAGTCTGTTTCTGTCTTTCTTTTGGTCCCGATGAAAGACACCTCTTTCAGTCTCACTTAATACTGGGAGAATTATCGCACGGTTATTAAAACATAACTGGCTCTCAGAAGATCCGTTTCATTGCTGAACGCTGATATCACTTGATTTCCTGAGGAATGAGTCGCCTCAGGGGTGAAGCCATTTAAATTTCCTTTAGTCAGAGATGGCTGCAAACATACAAGCTCCCCGTCATGGGCGAGAGGGTCAGGGGCTGAGGGGGAGCTCTTAAGACTCCACTCCGGGGGCCAGTAGGGAGGCGAAGAAGCTATGTCTAGCTGATGAAATTCCCCATCACTGGCTGTGTGCCTGGAATTGTATTAATGGGCGGGAGCTCTCGGGAGTCTCCTGCTAAACTCCGAAAGTCTTATCCCATGACAAAATGCGTTTAACCCAACTGAGGAGAGATGTGTCCGCTAAAAGGAAGACGTGTCTGCGTCCCATGTGTCTCTGTGGCTTTTGGTTCTTAATGAGTCAACCCTTGAAGACACAGAACCATGAATCAGTAAGCTCTAATGACATGCGATCAGAAATAACACATGGGGTACAGATTCAGGTTGACAAATGTTGTGTTACCAGTGATCCAGTCTTCAGACAGTCTTCTTTATCTTCAATGCTGAAGCAAAGTTAAACTGACTTGACTCACCTGATCGACTCACCGTCGTGACTCTTGTGTTTGAAGGTGACGCTAGGACCTTTTGCCCAGCCATTCGTAACTGTTTGTTAGCCGCCAAGGTGGCACCCGTCCCTTCCTCTTAAGCAGTAGCTTCAATGACCTGGCTGTCTTCAGTGTCTAAAACTGAAAGGCCGTATTACAGCTGCATTGGGACACTCCGAAAGTTATTTGAGTCAGGTTTGGCATTAGGGGGTCAGGCCTGTGTTTTAACACAATTTCTGTTTATTTGGGAATTGAAGCATCGGTCCAAAACTTGGTAGACGTTAAAACTTTTAAATTTTATTTTCAGAACCAGCCGCTGCATATGCAGAATCTGGGTTCAGTGAAAAGCATTGCAGGCCTAGTGATGAACTGTGATAAGCCCCAGGGGCCTGGAGACTATCAGCAGAGGCCCAGGGATAATCCTGTCAGATCAGATGGTGATCATCCTGGGCCTGGTTGTAGTTACTATGGCCGCAGTGATAATTCCGCAAAGTCTGTGGCTTTGGTCCAGAGGTCAGCTCAACTCTGGGTTTACTTTTGTTGGCCTTATAATAGGTCTCTGTTTGCTTTTGTCTCTAAGAGATTCTCAGGTTTAATATTATAACTTGTCCTTTTAAACTGTCTGTTTATATTTGTGTGCATCCGTGGGCTGATGAGGTCATGAGTCACACTTCAGCGCACCCTGACGCTGTACTCTTGGGGAGTCTCGTAAGTGTGGTGGACCCCCTGCGGGGGCGTCAGTACCTGCCTAGAAGAGGAACATAAACAGTGCGTCCGGCTCCAGCGGATTTGCCGTCTGCTCACTTCTGCTCTGGGTACCGCACCTGTTCAGGCTTTCAGAAGCAAGAAACACGCGATTGCAGCTACACGTCACCGCCACACTCACCAGGACAATCAAATACTGTCCAAGCCTGGGTGCTCTGGGAAGATGCAATGTGTCAAGAGTTTTCGATCCAATGCATCTTTTGCGCTTATGGTCCTTCGTGCGGTGTCTATCCGAGGAGCCAAACGCAAGATGATTCTGAACAGAGCTACTGGCCTCTGGGACTGTCGGTCGAGCCCTCGAATCTGATTTTGATTTGTTGCTCGTGTGCGTGGCAGAGTCTACGTGGGAGGCCTCTTAGGAGAGCTGTATCCCAGAAGCCCCTGCCCTGAGAACCGGGCCAGCTGCCGGACGGCGTCCTCGATTCCAGGGCATGTGTGAGAGTATGGGAACAAGGGCAAGGGAGGGGCCGGTGTGGAGTTAAGCACTTCTATGGGCTTTGCTAATGAAACCCAAATGTAGATGATTGAGTTCTTCCGCTCTCACTTCCTCCACCTCATCTTTGGATGCTCTCCACCTTGGCTGCGCCTTCCATTCTACCAGCAGATCATCTCGGATAAGGTGACAGTGGCAACATTGTCCGGTGCTGGGTCCCACCGGGCACCCAGTGGGTCACACTCCTTCCTCCAGCTAGTCTCCGATTTTCAGGGAGTGGAGGGAAGGAAGGAGGATGGAGGAAAGGAGGGCTTTGCTCTCTCTGCTGCAGGTTCAGGTATGCCCTGCTCAGAAACATGCAGTGCCCTTGCAATCTGGCTTACGCATTACATCAGACACCTGGGGATGAGGTGCCATCTCTAGGCGTTAGAATGTAAGGGGAGTGTTGATTGGCTGTCACGGTTTCAGGTTTGGTAAGAAGAGACTGTGTGACTCCTGCTCTCATATTCGACGGCTAATCAGGGCTCCGCCATGAGACTTTGCATTTTACCGTGTGAATTACATCAGAGGGAGATCGAGCGGGTCCCACCTGCAGCGAAACGGCCGGGAATGACTCACGACGAGCTCGGGGGTGCCAAAGCGATGCCTAACGAGGCTCTCCCCCACTACTCATTTAGCTAACAGCATTGACATTTTTGTTTTTTTTGGGGGGGGGGGGCTGTCATAGCAGTATTGTAAAGCTAGAGGGCAGTGTCCAAGATTCTGCCTGCAGACCCACGCACATCCAGTGGGGGTGTCTTCAATCAGAGGTGACCGGTGTAATGGGTGCCCTTTACATCTCAATTTCACTTCTGTCCGTAATACAGACAGACAGCTCTTTGGTTCTTTATAAATAGATTTCTGTTTCCTACCCTCTGCTTGCTGTGCATGGATTAGCAGACAAGCTGGCCAGGCTTTTCCCAGCTGGGAAACTCCAAAATATTCTTTCTTTTATTCTGCTTTTGCTCTAGTTACTCAAAGCCACTTCTGCATGTCACTAAGTTCCTCCTCCTTTAAAGCTAAAATTGTGCTCCTGCCTTCCATGCCAGCTGACCGCATACCTTTTTCACGCATGGTTTCCCATAAGCACAGGATAAGTGTCTTAAGCAAAGATAAGCATCACCTGATAGATTTGTTTACCAGCGCCGCACAGCCAAGGTCGCGCTCCCGGGCCTGGGGGACTTCTCAGGCCTCCTTCTGCTCACTGAGCAGCTCCAGATCGGAAAGAAGATGGTGAAAGAAGAAAAGGATGTTGAGTGGATGCAAGGGGGACGACTTCATTGGGCAGGAATGGTATTTATTGGCCGGAAAAAAAGAGGCTGTCTCTACGCCGCTGACCAATAAAATCATGACTTGGCTGCTGATTGCAGCATATTTGAATTGAATTGATAAGAATACGCAGTTAGTTTTCTAATTCAAGGTTAATCATAGTCGTGCAGAGTATATACAGGGTGTATTCCTCATCTATATGAACACAGTATGGAAATTAGTCATGGCGTTTTGTAAAATGGCTGCCATGGCCACCATGTTTAAGATTAGTGGAGGCCCAATATTTTTCCATATGGCACTATAAATGTGGCAAATCTAGGGCATGTATCACAAAATGCAGAATTGTTAGGGTTTTCTAGGTAAGCTGTCGGACTGTATGTGTCATTATAGCAGGGGTAGGGAACCTGTTCCATGGAGAGCTGGTGTGGGTGCAGGCTTTTGGGATGACTTTTGAATCAGCCAATAAGACTGGGTCCCCAGGACAGGAGCTGACAACCAATTGGCTGATTGAGAGGTCATCCCAAAAACCCGCACCGGCTCTCCATTGATCATGTTCCCTACCCCTGCATTATAGTTTCTGCAAAGATGCCTATATTCAATTGTGTAGGAGAGATTTTGCTGTTGGGGGTACATGACTTAATAATGTAAAGACAAAGGTCTTTTTATTGGGGGATGAATAACATACAAGACATGTACCTCCCTGGTTCCCACGCCCCTGCTTATATTTACCAGCACTGAACTACAGAGGATATGTCTCTGTATTTGAAGAGAAATGATTGGCCAACTGTTCTTCTGCAAGAGCCAATCATCAAGGGACTGAGCTTTACATCCACAGTGGTTAACTTGAGCGTTGACTTTGAATGCTGTTTGAAAGCAGCCCCGACTGGCCTTTGGGAATGCCAGGGGATTTCCATCCAGAGAAGACCTTGAAATAATCGGAAGGTTAAACAAACTAGATGTTTTAGTGCAAAATGCACATGCGGCATGGTCCCACCACGTGCCTCTCGATTCGTGGTATGATCATGAACCCACAGAGCCATGAGACCCACCCATCCATGCAATTTGTAAGGGATAATGTACAGCTAATTAGCAAATGAATAAATAATTTCCCACAGTACAATAGATCGAAATGATTCTGTTACTAATTTCAAAGCATCCATTTAAAAAAAATATCGCCGTTGTCGTCATGTCAGTGAAAATGAAAGAATGCAGGAAAACACAAGGAAAAAGCCTACAGGAAAACACAAGGGAAAAGCCTACAGGAAAACACAAGGAAAATGCCTACAGGAAAACACAAGGGAAAAGCCTACAGGAAAACACAAGGGAAAAGCCTACAGGAAAACACAAGGGAAAAGCCTACAGGAAAACACAAGGAAAATGCCTACAGGAAAACACAAGGGAAAAGCCTACAGGAAAACAGAAGGAAAAAGCCTACAGGAAAACACAAGGGAAAAGCCTACAGGAAAACACAAGGGAAAAGCTTTAGCTGGAAATGCATGTTTATTGCTGGTTGCTTCTTGATACAATTTACATAGCTTCTTTATATCCTAATGAAAGACATGCATGATCTCTCCACATTCCGTTGGTTTAATTAGCTATCAGAAAATTTCGCCAGATTAACTCACCTATGTTATGTTTTCAGAACACAGTGTAAATGCTTCATTTTAAAAAGAATGTTTCCCTTTCAAAACACTCACTCTAGTTGTGTGGAACCACTGTCCACGATTCAACTGAGTTCTTTCAAAGAATTATGTATAAAAACTAATACTGACAAAACATTAATCTATTATGCATTGTACATGCACATAGGACTTATATGTGTGATAGTACACTAATTTCATATGTATCCTACATGTATACGGGATAACACATTATGCTAATATGCATTGTATATTTATTATTAGTATCATATAAAGAGCTTGTATGACTTGGGTAAAACCCATAAAAGTCATACGTTATTTTTAAAGAACTCTTCCATATGGGTGCTCTCATTCAAAACACCTAAATGTAAAACCTCTTCACCTACAGTTCAATGACCCAAAGAACATGCAATCATTTATATAAGCAGCAATGGGAATGGTTCAAATATACTACAGGATCGATCATCCCACATTCCTGTTTCTAAGCAGCATTATCCACCACCACCCCCCCCCCCCCCCCCCCCCCCCCCCCCCCCCCCCCCTCCCCCAACCCACCCCCCCCGCCCCCCCCTCCGTACGTCTATGTGTATGACTCTTTTAAATAG
>JAODKM010000042.1:16828541-16858149 GCA_026780845.1 Petrocephalus sullivani
GGTACACATATCCATAGCAAAATAAAACACTAAATGAGAATCTTCCGACCATCCTGGCCTTCCTATGTGGTGTATGTAAAAACTACCCCCCCCCCCCCCCCCCCATAACAATTACCTCATCGTGATGAGCAGTAAATGAGGGCTTTTGTCTATTGTACTCAGAAGCAAACAATAGCTATTGTGCAACCAAATCAAATTACAGTCCCTGAAGCTTTGTGTGTTCTGCCCCTCTAACCTCAGTGTCTGGTTTCTCAGCCGAGGTATGTACCTGACTGAGCAGTTCACCCCACGTGAGACCAGTTTTCAGATAACTTATGGGGCATGAGGGTTCAGCGGGAGGCCCAAAGATCATTCTCATTTCACTGGGAGGCTTGGCCAGGGAACCCTGAAGTGCCATTGTGCATGATCTGCCAATCGGTTCTGGGAGAGTCATGGGTTGTTTGGTGCACTGTGAGTAATTATCCAGGCTGCCTTTAATTCTAGGTTCTTGGGCAACACTTTGGTCCTAAAGCAAGAAGCTGGCACTTAAAAACAGTATATGTACTGTTATCCTGCATAGCCCAACCAGCAGGTAACCTCAGCACCAACACACACACAGATGCCCATGAGCAAACGTGCATGAAAGCGACATGTAGCAAAGGAGGAACGTTTGTGTGACAATCAGAGAGTCCTTGTTTCTTCTGTTTGATTTCCCTGGTTTTCCACATGTACTTTGAGATAATTAAATAGGAAACTGTCAGCTTTAGCTTAATTGGTGTAAACCTCCAAGGAACAGATGGTATTTCAGCGGAGAACTAGAGATGGCGTGTGTCTCGCAAACAGAGCCTTCTTACAAAGAATTAGCTTCTGTAAACCGGCAAGAGGCCAAGAAGTTGAACTGAGGAAGAATTATTCCTTACTATTCCTCTAATCCATTTAATTAGAATTTTTTTTTGCGTGATTCAGCCCAAAATAGTCCTGCATCCACTCCTGAAATGGGCCAAAAATTATATCTCTGTTCCTCTGCAGTCGTGACTCTACCTTGGAGGCTCAGATTCTGAACTGGGTTCTGAAGGTTCGACACTGTTCTGTTCCTTAGTGGACTGGGCTGAGATGGTAGCTGGCTTATATGAATCTGGCTCTGGCTTTTGTTACAGCTGATCAGCTAAATGTGGTTTGTAGGGCTTTGTTAAAAAAGCAGAAATCTGTTACCAATCAGCTCCCATAATGATGCTGTTTAGGGATTAACAAAAGTGTGAGTTACTGTGTATTCAAGGGCTTAACTCCAGCTGTTTAATCACATTTCTCTCTCTCTCTCTCTCTCGCTCGCTTGCTCTTTCTCACTCTCTGTCAGCTGAAAATGGGAAGATTGACACCTCCCAGGATGGTGTGCCCAATGGGAAGAAGGTCTCCCCCAAAACACCCCCCACTGGCCGCCCACGGAAGGATGGGCCGGAGGCCACCGGCTGCACCCTGGCCACCAGCCCTGCCCTACTGGCTGCCTCCATCTTCCTGTTGGGGCTGCAGTGGTACCTTCTGTGAGGTCGACCGCCCCCCACCCACCCACCTCCACCCTGGAGCACATCTCACTCAAGTCTGCTGTTCCTAATGCGTCCACAGGTGGCACCACTGCAGGAACTGAACGAGAGGGAGGGGGGGCAGAGTTGGAGGCAGGTTGGAAGGAGGGCAGGGGGCGTGGGGTGGGGACTGGGGGTGATATCCCCGTGGGATGGTCACACTGAGGCACAAACCGCAAAGCCGGCTCTTTCTTCTGCATCCCTGTAGGTCTGCCTTCCTCAGGCAGGCTTGATACCGTCTTCTGCTTGCTCTTAACCTCCCGTACATGAATTCCTCGTTGTGACGTGCTTTTAGATGCACACGCATGGATTCACGCACATGAAGCATAGCAGCCTGACAGTGCCTTATTCTCAAATATTTCCAAGTTACAAGCACACACAGACATGATTTGCACATTCGTGTAAGGAAAGTATCAGTCAGGCAGAGAGGCGGACTCATAATTACCGGTTCCAAGTTCCTCAAGGTAATTACTTGTTGCAGCCACTAGGGGTGAGTTGTTTTTCCGAAGCCACCAATTATAAAACTTAATGAAACCTGAAGCAGTGTTTCGCTCCCCCTTACCCCTCGCCCTGGGGGGAAGCCGCTTACTGTTACGGCTTTAATATCCAGCTTCACCCAAATTCAGGAAGGTGGTCAGTAGTCAATAGAGAGGAAAGACACCCTTTTTCTGCCTTGCTGTCAAAGTCCAAGCGCACAAGTCGTCCTGCCCACCTCCTTCCAAGGCTGGCGTCACGCCACCTTCTACACTGTCTTCTGCTGCACGTCCCCTTTGCACAGAATTACACGTTTATTACTTACGGCTAAATGGCAACGTAGCACCCGAGGCTGAAACGGGAACCAAGGAGACTGAACTTCCCGGGGGTCGGCTTTTAAACAGATGCAAAATGCAAGACGGCTGACGGCGGCAGGCAGTTTGGGTATAAGTAATGAACTTTTTGCCCGCCAGAGCTATCTTAGATGTAGCTCACCCCTTCAAAAAACACTCTGGAGGGTAGTGTGGGACAACCAGTGCGATGTCAAAGATAAATCATAGTGCCTGATTAATCATATAGTCCAGTAGGCAGGGTTTTACAGTCATGGACCTTGAGGATGCAGTGTTTCTGTGTTTATTGTCACACGGTAATTTTTCTTAAGAGATAAAAAAAAACACATATCCTGCTCAGCCCTGTAAGTGTTTGATTAGTGTGTTTTACTTGTTAGTTGTTGTTTCCCGTGTAAATTGCACAGAAGCTTGCTGATATAATTGCTGTTGCTTTTTCCCCCTCTCTCTTAAGGATGGAGGGGGGTTAGGGTGGAGCAGGGGAATGGGCTGGGAGCTGTTTCCTGTTTCAGGAACCTGACGGTGCACCAGTCCAGTTCAGGCTCAGCCGGTGTATGGGTACAGCCATTTGCCATGAGTGATCGTTAAAGCCCTTAATGCGTAACGAGCTACAGTGAACCAAGCCTCTAATCATTTCATTGGATTTTAACTCGTATTTCACCCTTAGCCAATTATATTGTAACAAAGTTGTAAATAGTCCCCAACTATATAATTATCAATTGATTTCTTTATGGATCTGAAATGTCTGCCATACTTTGCATTTATTACAGTAAAGCAAAACTATTATTAGCAGTAATTTTTAATTGTATTTGTACTTGTGTTTAATTTGACAGCAATGGTGAACATTTTTGCCAACTAGACCATCTTAAACAAGAGTACCATGCTCTGTTATAGTTTTGTACATGTTTATGGGTGACTGTAAGCCCTGATGAATCTTACTTCCTGCCTGAGAATTACAGAAAAGTATAGTAGGGCTTACGTTGTCTAATATACATATTTTTATATTTGTGAATATGCGTGTGCCTTATGTGTGCTATGTTTTGTAATGCAATGCTTTTTGGATGTTTATGTTTGGTGTCTGGCCTATGAAACTGGACAAAGAAAATGCGTGAATGGCTGGTTTGACCAGTGGAAGGGTGCTGTACATGTGGAGGTATCCGCATGTCTTAGGGTGGGTGTCTTTTTCGAATGTACTTGGCTGAGAAGTGTGCGTAAGCCCTTCCAGGCTAGACATGCTACGGGCAAAGCCTCCCGTAGCGTTTATGAAGCAGACAGAAAACACAGAAAATGTTTACAGTGGGCTGAAAAAAACTATACATAACACTGTTTACAGAAACACTTTGCCTTCTCTGAAATAACTCTGATTCAGCTACCTTGTCAGCGCCGATATGGTCTGCCCTGTTCTTCCTGCCAGGGTGGCTTTACCTAGAGCAGGCAAAAATCCATCACAGTAACGCCACCCCTAAAGCCCGCTCAAAGCTCAAAGCTCTTTCTGTGTGCAGCACCCATAAACTATGCAAGTCATTTTTTCCACATGTATTTTTAAGCGCAGAGATGAAATTGTCAGACTTGTACGAGATGAGCTTTTTGCAGATTGCTAGCGACATTCGACCTTGTTTTATGTACTCAGACAAGAGAAGAACCTTGAGGCTCTGAGAATTAAGGGCCATCGCATATCAGCAGAGAATGGGACTGGCCTAGAAATGGCTTCGTCGTCAATGGGGGGGAAAAGACTTCAGGAGTCAGTCACTGATGCAGGATGACCATAATTGATGAAGGAGGGGCAGTGAGTAAAGGGACGGGATCAATGATTGAAGGGGCGGGCCATCGTTACTTGACTGACAGGAATGAAGCCAATCAACATGAGGAGAGGCCACCAGTGTACTGTGGCTAATCTGTAGTGTTGTATTTCCCAGATGTCCCATGATGTTGTTAATATATCAGTTATATGACCTGCTCTTTGCTCATTGGTGTGTTGGATGGGGGGGAGGTGGCTATGTTTGTAACATTAGCCAATAACAAAAGTCTGGCTATGTGTTTGATCTATAGGTTTCCTCTCATCTCGGTGTATGAAGCATTTATTTATACTGACATTTCAATAAATGTACAATGACCTGCCGAGCAATTTAGTGTAATCATTGTCTTTTTTTAACAATACTTTGAAGTTTGCCGCTTCTGTCCCCACGTCTTCTTTCTGCCATGACACCCTTAGGCCCCGTAAACTGTCGAGTCAGAATTTATTAATGCAATTCAGTGATACCGTTTTATCGACTTCCATGTTCTCAACAAAGAAAAATGTAAAGATTGCCCAACCATCCCCCTGATTAGCCTCCAAGCCTCTGGCAAAATTGTGATATGCCGGGTCAAGCAGGGGGTTGGGGGGGTTGCCCAAATGATTGAAAGAACCCCCCCCTCCCCCCATTTCCAGCAATTGGCCCTCAAAAAGCCTCTGCACGGTCCTTGCGATGTCCACCGACACTTGTGCATGACACACAATTCTCAGATGGTGACTGATGAGGACTGGTGGGCTGCCTCACTTCTCCAGGGTTCGGGCTTTGAGTCTCACATCTCCCCTATGTGGAGTCTACACGCTGTCCTCCTGATGTGTGGGGGGAGTCAGCTTGTAGGAGCATACCATCCCTCACACACACATCAGTGTAATGCCACCAAACACCTTGATCATATTGTGTGGTATATTCACTGTAAGCAGTGCAGGACACAGCAGACATAGGCAGCTATTTGTACTGTAACAAAGCATAAATTTGCAGTGGAAGCACCAGTGCAGCTCAGTCATAATACACACAATAGCCACCGATAAACATTATTTATTAATGCATGTCATTAATATTTAGAAGAAGGCACTCCACTGAGAGTAGAGTGTTTCTGTCCATCTTGTTTTTCAAGCTATTCATTTCTGTTGCTTATTTTCAAGTTTCTGCAGTTAGTAACGTGTCTCTCCGTGCTGTTTTGAAACAAAGCCACGTTTAGGCGTGCCTCTGGTGTTTTATCAGTGTTACTCTGCTGTCATGTCACCATTAAATGTATGTGGGAAAACCCACAACTACAAGGACAGCTAACAGAGCCAGTTTGCACGGGGAGGATAGAAATTATGTCACGAGCGCGGTTTTAACAGCAGACAAAAACAGCTCTCTGAAGATCACTCTCTCAGAATCACCGAGAGCCTGTTTTATGCCATTCACACCTACTAAACGATCACAGGTGAATGGTAATTAATCATTAACTAATCAGCTGTCAATTAACAATGAGCAGCCTGCAGGGTAGTAACGACCTTAACCCACCCCGGCTCATCCTCCCCGCTTTTAACGGGCCATGGAAAAGTCTATAATTATCATGCTTGGTAGGTACAGTGGAAAGATCTGCTGTACTATGCCACTGACGGAGTTGCCTTCTATATTTCCTGGGGCTTGGCCTAAATCCATGGGCTTGTGGGCCTGTTCCCCCTCAGTGGCTGCTGGATTGGCCACCATAACAAGGCACCGGAGCGGCGTGCAGCCCGAATGGAATTCCTCCCCCCGGCGTCCGCTCACACTCCTGCCAGATTCAGCTTCGCCTACCTGTGAATAGTTTCATCCATCCGCCAGGCTCCCGGACAAGGCCGGCCTGTCCAGGAGAGCAGCGCAACCTCGAGATGCAGCCAGCAGGAGCGAGAATGAAGCTAATCTGTGTGAGGGTGATTAGGAGAGCGCTATGTTATTTATACTTCTGCACACACCAAAGCCCCGATCAAAACCACCGGCTCCTCCGCAGACACCTATTACACCTGCTGAGAGTTTAAAAGTTTTAAAGTCCTCTGACTGGCACACAAATTGCAGACGCCCAGATTGCAGACCAGTAACATGAGTTTCTTCCCTTGATTTTATCATCATTAGTTTCAGAAGCTGATAGCCACATTAAAAGCTGCATGAAACACGATTTTCACCTTCCCACTTGAGGCGTCATAAAAGATACTTATTTTTGGAGAAAGAGATTAAGAATCAATAAGCTTGATAAACCAGGGAAAGTGAGACACCTATTCCTGGGTGGGTTAGAAATTCATTTCATCCATCCTTTAATATGCTAATAAACAAAAAAAGAGGGTGGAAATGTCACCCCAAATAAGGAGCCTAGATATATCACAGGAAGAGATAAGGACCTGAGAAGCTGCAGGCTGACATTAAGGCACAGAATTGCCCCTGAAGGTTTTATTAATTACGGTCAGCTCAACTCATAGGCACATATTTCTTATATCGGAAGGTACGTTTCTTTTGGTTGCTTGATATCCCCATTATTATCTTGGCAATAATTACTCAGAAGACTTTATATTTATGATTTCTTAGACGTCTATTATGAAAAATTGCTTCCTCGGGGAGACTTTGGAGGCTGCAATGGGGGGCTTTATTGCAACTCTTAAAGTTAACAGACTTGGAGAGCACAATGGGTAAAGCTGCCATTTCGGTTTTAGTGAAGTGCCCACAGACATGGAGAAACTGAGAAAAGAAACATAAAGACTCTCTTTCGTGTGACCTTCATGAAATATTGTCCCTACCTTGAGAAAACCCTGCATTGTATCATTAACAATTAGTGACTAATTTCATGCAAGTGTGTGGTGGTGGGGGGGGGGGTTGTTCCGTAACTTTGCCCCTCCTCCTGTCTAAAACCTAGAGCTCTGCACATGCCTGAAATGCCTGGGCCCGACCCGACCCGACACGACCCAAGCCCGGATATTAACGACCTGAACCCAACTTAAACCTGACACCAGCTTTACAGTACGATGTTACGTATGCACAAATACACAGCAAAACACATAATAAACACGGGCGTGCTGTCTCACACACAAGTGCAATGTTTCCAAAGCATAACTAGGTATTTAACATCTTGTCCTCCTCAAGACATGTTGGTGAACATAAACAAGCTTCTGTTAGTTTTATTAAATCAGGATGCACTTAGTACTTCTTAAGACTGAATTGATTCCGAGTCAGAAAGTCCCAAGCTGTTCGGGAGCAGTCAAAAGCTGTCCCTTTGCAATTTTATTCTTTATTTAGCTCGCCATTAACATACTCTTTCGTGATACGGTGCCCACCTTTGCACGAACAAACGCAAATATAAAGTCGTGGCAGTACGGTGAGGTGGAGTGGGCCCAAAGCCAACCGATGCATGAAAACATTTGCCTGAGTCCGGCCTGAACCTACCTGTAATCTTGGGCCCCGTTGGGCTCGCAGACCTATCGTAAAAACCTCACAAACACCCACCTGCAAATATATTATGACTAAGTATAAGTATGTTTGTGTAAAAGCTAGCCATGAGCAATACGCAGAAACACCCCGCGGCCTGTCATTAACGCAGCCTTCTGCAAGGACTATAAACAACCAGCAGTCTGAACCATCCTACATTATAATCACTCGAAATCCTAGTAGAAACTGCAGTGATTCCCCGTGTTATTAAATGAAAACACAGCGTGACATGGCAGCTCCTGAGGCAGACAGGCGGTACCTGCGAATGACCTTTTCGCCGACGGATGGCTGACAGGTGAAGCTGGTGGGATGGGGGGGGGGCTCACACAACTGCCCTGGGCCGCTAGCAACTCGGCTGTCACGCCAGGACTGTGACCGGAAGATCATCGGGACCCTCTTCATCCTTGTGCCAGGTAATAATTGCTGCGATTGCCAAGTTCCAGTTTGCTCCAGTGCACCAATGGGTCTCTCGAAATAGCGAGGGCTGACTCACTCACTCGGAAAAACAAAATTCTCTATGAGGTCTTGAAGGAACGTTGATGTTGTCATGTCAAAAAGGCGATTCTCTCCAGGGGAAACAAAACATTCTGAATCCCTCTCTAAGAATGTCGCTTTACTGACAAGGGCAGAAAGTGCACACACACACAAAATCTATCATTTCTTGTCATTGCTGTAAATTGGTGACGAGTTATGCAATGTTTGTTATTGTTCAGGGCAAGTGCTGAGTGGAGGCAAATTCTCATACTTTGAACTTTTTTGATTGTGAAGGAGCCACAGAGAAGATATTAATCACACATGCCTTCACACTTAGTTGGAAACATTGCGATATTCTTTTCTGGAATCTGGAAACAGCGATAAAATATTGAAGAGGAGAGAACTTGAGTTAAAATGTAAAAAAAAAAGCAAAATGTCTTTTGCCAGAAAGAGTAGAATTTGTAAAAAATTGATTTTTTGTGTAGTTATATGGATCTTTGAGGGCGATGGCATATCCAATCCATTCCTCAGGGACACACAGTCGGTCCACGTTTCTGCTTTGCCTGAGCTCACTGCCAGACGGTCCACATTTTTGCTCCCTCCTGGTACAGTGCTGGGAGGGAGCAAAAATGTAGACTGCATGTGAGTCCCCAAAGACTGGATTGGGAAACACTGGTCTAGGGTGTTTGATGCAGACATGTGACAGGAAATCAAAGACCTAGAAGTCAGGAGCTGTGAGCAGAATCCTGACTAACCTTTGAAAGGACCAATTAATGTAGAGACTCGTCAAATAGGCTGTCACAGTGATTGGCTCCAAGACTACAGAGCAAGGCCCTTCTGGAAGGTTCTCTGGCTACACCAGCTTTAGAAAAATTCATGCAGATCCATATACTTGATAAATGGCTTAAGATCAGTTATAGAAATTATCCTTTCAGGTATTTCCTGCACTAAAATATATGTGCGAAATCATCAAGACCAAATTTTTTATTTAATTCTCTTACTATATGTTGCAAAAGATTGGTTAAACTCCGCAAATCTGTGCAGGAGAAACATCAGAAGTTGGATGGATGGATCTGTCAAGTCAGTAAAAAAGTACAGAAAAGAGAATTCTGAATCTTACTTGTGGACGGAGAAATCACATTGGCCAAAAAGGACTAGCAAGGTCTAGCAAGTAATGGGGCTCCCAGCTCCAGGCACATCGATCAAGAGACAGGTATCATGTTAAGTTAGCAGTTTATCTGTACTGTGAGAGTCATGTTCTGACACTGACATGCTGAAGACTGTAGCTGCTCATGGTGCTGCCATTGCTTTCTCAGAAACAGTCCCCTGTGGTGTGCAGGATTATCTATGTGTTGCTCACACCTGTCCAAACGTGGGATGACACAAATCTACAGCTTGCTCCAGTGGGATGCTTTGTTATTAAGGAAACGGCACCGAAAAAAAGAAAAAGATGGGTCAGTGCGGCCAGGGGTGGGAGCAAGTCGATGTGAATAAGGGGGAACCGCGCCTTTTGTCAGCAGGAAGTGTAGCCATGCAGGGAGAAATAATGACTGCGAAGAAGTAAGCCATGAGCAGCCAATGGGAAGCAGCCCCCGAACGCCACGGGAGCTCCTATTGGTTGGGACGTTTCGATTCTTCGCCACAGTGCTAAGGGGTGCAATTTGTGATGCGGTGTGACTTCTCTACCTAGTGTACCAGCTGGGCCAAACTTTTACCTGTCACGCTGGGGGCAGATGCTACGGCAGGCTCGTTTATGTTGCGGAAGGTATTGTATTTTTGGAAATGGAAGTGTTAGAAGGAAGGGATCATCCGGATATGGAGTCGTTCACGGTGTGTGTGGATAAAGGCCTGGTTGATTGCTCTGGACCTGGTGATAGAGGCAAAATTTTCTGAGCCCCCCCCTTTGCTCCTCTCTCTCGCCCCCTCTTCCGCTCCCCCTTTTCAGGGTCTTTCTGACGACTCCCCCAGCTTGAGGTAGGTCATGTGACTGTTTAAAAACATAAGATAAAAGTCCCCTCAGTTGGGCACAGGGAATGTTCTTAGTTCGGTAATTACCTTCGGGATTTGGTGCCAAGGCAGGGGATGACTAGGCGATGGAATGGGAATGGTAATTGGAATGGTAATTACCTGAGAAGCCGAGAGGGCCCGGGGAAGAAACGGGGAATGAATGGTGGACAGAACTCTATTCACCGCCGACAGCATTCTTCTCCTTGACAAAGGCATCCCATCAGGCAGCAGCCTGGTGCATGCTGGGTAGGGAATGCACTAGCAGTCGGAGCCCATATTGCTTATGTGTTTGAATAGGAGGAACGAAGCCAGAGCAGCCTGTGATGAAGGGCTACTGTGTCCACATTGAGGCCCCTGGTTTGTGAGGACGCTTAAATCTCCTGTGTGATGATGGGCATTTAGCTCTCCTGCCATGGAAATTGGCCCATCCTGCCTAGGACTGTGCAGTTACTGTAGGTGCCTTACAGATAAATCCATCACACCGATAGCTTTGTGGCGAAGTCAAACATACACGAAGCCTCGATGTCGGCTCGCAGTCGCTTGATTGTCTCCTGGCCTTTGCTGGGAAACTAGGAGGTTCCTAGGATTTAAATGGCACGGCTCTCGGGGGACGGGGTCGTGCCTGTGAATGGGGCTCCATTTCTCCATCTGCTGGGAGGTCGACTGGCGTCTTTTATCGTATTAACAACAAACAAATAGGCCTGAATCTCTCCAGGGTTTAGGGGCCCATCTCTGGGAGACTGAGGTTCATGACCTGTAGAAGTGTTGATAAAGCTCTGCTGTTGACATCAGAACATGGGTAAGTGTTTTATCTTTCTTCTGCGCCCTTCGTCGGGGTTATGAAGTGTTTGGTGTGCCTTTTACGATACAGCTGTGCAAAAGGACTTAAGGGAAAAAGCCTCAGTTTTCGTAATAACAGTAAATAGACAGTGTGATTATGTACCTCCCCTCCTGCAATGGGAACAGCCAGACCGGATCTGAACGCGTCCTCTGCCTCCCTGACAGTACGGCAGGAAGCTGGAGGCGTCTTTGTTGTGTGGGGCGTCAGACAGAGCACGTGGAGTGGCGTCCACCTTACGGCGCATTACGGACCCCCGCACCCTCCGCGCATGCCTTAGACCCCCCCAACAAAAGAGGGAATGCCTGGGCAAGTCAGGCCTTTCTTCTTCAGTCTTTCATCTGATAGGAAGTATAAATCCGCCATAAAACGGGTCTTTAGTGTTCTGTGACGACCAGATTGAGCGATAACCTTAAAAAGACACACGCGCACGTACCACAGCATCCAGTGTGACGCACATACGCGCATCCCATAATGCAGTACAGACCCGCGGGGAGAGCCCCGCTTAGGAAAAATAAATCAGGCCGCTTCTGAGAGAGTCCCACGGAGGGGAGCCGCTGCACGGGACGGGGGTTTCTGGGTAACCGGGCTGCGCACGACCGTGCCAGCTCTCCCCGGGTGTACTGCCAAGGTGCTGGTTCCCTCCATTTGCCTGTGCAAATTTACCTTCATTTTAATTGTTGTATTCTGGGAGACTGTAGGGCTGTGTGCGAGAGCCGCTGAAGGGCATGTGGAGTGTTTCTGCATGGGACGGCGGGCCTCTGTGAGGCGGGGAGGCCTGCTTATGTGTGAGCGACGCTCACGAGGGTGTCGCACGGCAGCGGCTGCCTGCATCTGCACATGCGGACAGGGGCATTGGAGGGATATGGGTACCATGACAAATCCAGGGGGCCCAGCACTTTATATCCCGCCGTCTCGGCAGAATCAACTGAGCGAATGAAAGTGCCAACCCAAGCAGGGGGGCCAAGGTGACATTTTCTCAGGGAGGCTGGGATGTCTAGTAACTCCCCTGGATGTGGACGTGTGAAAGAAAATATATATATTTCTATACATATATATTTTCTTTATATATGTGTACATATATTTATACAAATTATATATATATATATATATTATAATATTATAATTATTATATATAAGTAATATTTATATTACAGTTATTGGTATATGTTACATGTTTTAATAAAAATTTTAATTTGGAGTCAAAACTTATTTGTATTTTTTTTCTTTTTAATGGCATTGCACTTTGTTGCAACATGGGATGCGATTTGTAAATGTACCTCCAGTGTTTCTTAAGTTGTTTATGGTCTACTGTGAAGCTGATATATACAGTGTTACATACAGTACAAAAGAAAATGTATGGTAAAATATTACAAAATGAAATTAATCTAAAAACTTAAAGTACTACAGAAAATACCAGACATGTCAAAATTTTAACTGAAATAAAGAATATAAAATAACAATTAAAACAAGAAATGAAATAAGGATTATAAATTACCACCACCCACCCACTCTGTTTTGGGTCCAGTGCAAACAGGGGAACACCCTGGGTGGTTTGTCAGTCCATTCCTTGGCACGAGAAGACACACTCAGGCAATTTAGGCTAATGAGTTCATGTAGGACTGCCAGAGGGAGCTGGAGAACCTGGAGAGAACGCAAGGAGAACCTGGAGCGAACACACATAGAACGTGTGGGCTTCCCTAGCAGTCAGGAGGCATCAGTGCTAACCACAAAGCTACACCAAATAACGGCGAAGAAAATGAGTGAAACCTTCATACGGTACCAGTCAAAAGTTTGGACACACCTACCCACAGAAAGGTTTATTTGTACGGTTCTCTACATTTTAGAATATTTATAAAGACATCAGAACTATTAAATAACATAACTATTAAACTATTAAACAAAATTAATAAATAAAATTAATTTGTTGCGGGGGCTGCTGTCTCAGTCCCAGGGTCGGACCCTCTTGAACAAGGCCCTTAACCCCAATTGCTTGCTGACTGGCTGGCACTACTGTCTTTTCTAGACCAGTTTCATGAGGTGGCCTCCTGGGATGCTTTTCCAGCTGTCTGGTAGGAGATCCCACTTATTTGCTGAGCACTCATTGGCTGCTTTTCCTTCATTCTCTGGTCAAACTCCTCCAAAACCATCTCTACTGTGATTAGGTTAGGTGCCCAGGTCATGTGATGCTACACTATCACTCTCCTTTTAACTGGTACTGTATATAGTACTATATTGGAGAGTCTGTATATCCATTTATGAGCATGTGTAGAAGGTGTATGCGCTGACCTCAGCAGAACAGCAGATTAGTGGCTGAGTATGTAGCCTATATATCTCTACTGCAGTCTCATTAAGGAGCACCTACAGTGTGTGTGTGTGTGTGTGTGTGTGTGTGTGTGTGAGGACAGTGGGGGCCACATGTGTGCCAGAGCCAAGTGTGTGTGTGTGTGTGTTTCTTAAGTTCTCCAGCTTTGTGACTCAGGCCCTCCTACTTCCTTTGGTAATGATTAGAAAGGCACTTCTTTGATGGTCGCATACATTAAAACTTCAAACAGGCCGGTCTTATGCCAATATGGAGGTCATGTGACACTTGGTGGTTTGCTGTACAGTCATGATTGCAAAAAAAACCTCCGGTGTCTAGCTCCTTTGCTATATAATGGAACTTAATATTACAGTTTAAACAGTGGAGAGTGGGTTTGAAAGGAGCGTGCCTACTCAAACTGTGGGTGTTGAGCAGAAGTAATGTTCCTCATCTTGACGTCAACAATGAGTTTCAGAAGCATCAAACAGCTCTGTCCCATAATAAAACCCCCTGTGTTACCATAGTGGACTATATAATACATGATTCATCCAATCAATTTTTGCGGTTCTCGGTGAGGAAGTCAGCTGACCCAGGAAAAAGGTCAACTAGCCCACTTTGATCACAGTAGGGGGGTGTAAAGTCAAATTATAAATCATACTTTTTTTCTGACTTTTCATATTAATATTATGATAAAAAGGAAGAAAATATCTATTCTATCTTGAAAAAAGTGTTGAATATTTTTCAGTTGAAAGTCAATCGCCCATACCTAAAAATGTATTAAATTCCATATATTTCATCAAAGAAATATATTGATTGTGATCTATCTGTCTTTCCCAAGTGACATTTTCATTGAAAACTGGGTCAACCTGTCAAGTGGGGTTAAGGGCCTTGTGCAGGGGCAGTGAAACCACTCTGCCAATCACAGGTACAAGTCCTAACCCACTGAGTCCTAAAACACAGAGCCATAAGCCACCATCTATCTATCTATCTATCTATCTATCACTTCATACTGACAGAGGATGCATACAAAAAGTTGACATTTAAAAATAATTTACATTTCCTTAAATGCAGGCAGTACAGATATAATCATGTCAATAAACTGCTTCTTTGTAAACCTAAAGCCCAGCGATGCCCAAAGAACTACATCAGAGCAAAGACGCACAGCCTTCACCGGGCCTGAAATCGCAGGCGCTGAAGCGGACAGCCATTTATGCTAACTAAAATGGAGAGCTGTCAACATTGACTTCATGGAGAAAACAGTGGGTGCTGTGCACTGCCCAAACCCAAACCCTAGCTGTGGTGAGGCACATTTATTCACAAAGAGAAAATGTGCACTCTTATGTTTTGGTGTGCATATGTGGGGGCAGCACACAGTGACCTCGTGGTATAACTGGGGCTGGGTTCTATCTGGCATTGCACCAGTGGGCGGGAGCCTATCTGGGCCGGCAAAAATCATTGTGGGACCCCCCCGTCCTCCTCCGCAGCCCTAAAACCCAAAGACCATTTTTCACATTTTGGCTTACCAAAACCTCCCCATTCCACAATTAATGCACAATTAACCTATTCAGTCTTTAAATATGTAAATTGGGGATAACCTGGGGAAATTTTAAAAACATCTCTCCTTTGGTTATCACTCATACTGTGTATGACTGCCGGTAAATCCATTACTAGACTAAAAAAATGTATTAAATAAAATGTATAGATAATGGATGGTGACTAATTCTCTCAGTGTTTATTAATATTTGATGACCATTTCATTCGTTTATGAACCTTCTTCCCCGTGTGCTGCTAATTTTCTTTAAACCACGAATCTTTTATTGTATTTGTCCTAAATGGGCACGAAGGGCAAAGCCAGAGCCTGACAAATAAGGGTATCTCTTGGACGTCCCCTGTCTGAAAGCAGCCGCCTGTGGGTGATCTCCGACGATGATGAACCCGACGCCCTGCAGGTGGTGCCGTCCCGTCCTCTTAAGTCCTACCGGGCCGTTTAGGGAGAGCATCTCCACAACAAAACCGAGTGGAGGAGAGGGACGCCTAGCAGAGCGGCACACACGCTCGCCCTGCCCGCCGTCGCACAGCGCTGCGCTCCAGCCGTCAGTGCGCCCTCTCCGCGCCGATCGCATCCCATTCAGCCGCGCCGATCGCGCTGAAGCTGCTTTGCATGCCAGGCGACGGAATCGTGGGAACTGTTGGCGAATTACTGGAAATTCGCTTTGGATCTGAGAGACAGAAGCTCTTCTGATCAGGGTCCGGTTGGGGGGGGGAGGCACCTGAATCTACAGGCACTTAGGTTGCCCCATTATTACGGATCTTGTCATCCACCTACAGGATTGGGTCTCTCCTTTTTACTCCCTGCATTTGAAGTTGCTGTCATTCGGATCGTCCTCGGATTGGCACTTGTGCTCCGAGGTGGTGACTTCTCCCTCGGTCCGAGATGGATTTCTCCCCGGCTCTCCTCATCTGCCTGCTCACTTTCCCGGTTTTCGGGGACAACACGAGCGGCAGATCCCGGAGCTGCGCCGATGTCAGGCACTTCTACAGCGGCAAGGGTTTCAGTTTGAGCGGAGTCCCCGACAGCGAGATATCTGGTAAGACAGGCTCAATTAGAAACTGTAAGCCCATTCCCTTTTGGACTGCTGTCAGGATCTGCATCGATGTAATGCGCCCCGATTGTACACCATACGCCATCCAAATAATGCGCATTATTAAGAAAAATCCAACAGCGTAATTTCGCAGGAACGAGGAGGACCGCTCGGGAGGACACGTGTGTGCTCTAACGCGATGCCTCACACTTCGTGTGCTGCATTTTCTCCAGTGTGGAGTCTGATCTCTCCTCTGTGCTCTGACAACGGGTTCTCTATCAAGTCCTAGGGTTTGGACTATATATATATATATATATATACTTAATAGTAAATATATAGTAAATATATAAATATAATCTATATATTACAAACTTATAATTACACCATTTTATAAACGAAGACCAGTTGTTGCTGTTATTATTCTTATTCTTTTTCTTATTATTTTAATACAGTTGACGACAAAAAAAAAAAAACAAGTGACCCGAGGTACACTATATACAGATGATTGATGCTGAAATGTAGTTATCTGCAACATATACTCCCTTCCGCATTTTCACAGGAGAGCTTTTACTGGAACCCTTACCTGAATTTTTCTCTACAAAGAAATGTCACATCAACAGTCCGGAGTTTGACTCCTAACGAAGTAAATAACGTAATTTCCAACAAACATCAAATGCATAATAAAACAAACACAGCGACTTGAAACCTAAAACGGGCAATGACAGGAATGCTTGATGTTTTCGATGGGCGCAACGGAGTTATCGGGGTCGTGCTGCTTTGCCTCCATTGCAGCACACATGACTCATCCGTCGTTAGTTTTGTCGTGAGATGCACCGGTCACTCGCTTTACCTCCTTGAGTTGCTCGCCTGTTTTTACTTGTGGTGTAATGACATGTCTGGAGGTCACTTCCAGTTCCATTGTCGACCTGGTAACCGTCTGCACCCTTCTGAAAATGGATAATGAGGAGTATAGGGCATCCCTTTGGGCAATGAGGTTACCCATGAATGGTATGTGACCATATAGGTGAATTACTGTATAAAAGTAACACTAGTCTTTGATCACGCGAAAGCAGTGACGCAAAGTCCTGAGTCTGGTCAGTAGATTATAATGATATTGTGCGACGTCGTGCCAGATCCACCAGATACTGTAGGAGTGTATTCACATGTCACGTCCGAGATGATACCACCATCACTGGCAAACAGGTGAGAACATCTGCCCATGTTTGGGTGCTTGGGGCAGACAAATCCAGCAGGTAGGGCTTTTCCCAGGCGTACAGTGTTTTTCTCCTTGGAATTTGCTTTTGTCATATTGCAGCACAGTTACTCTGCTGTGTTGCTGGGGTTTTAATCACAAGGAGTCAGACGCTGAACTCCAAGGGATTATTTTATGCCGGTAAGAATTAATGTCTTATTGTTTTAGAGGTCTTAAAATAATAGCTTGTCTGGCCAGAGAAAAGATGATATTTTGGTGTGAAGCACTCTAGTATAACTGCCACAGAAAAATTCCAAAACTCAGATTTTTATTGCTAAATAAAAAACCTCAAAACTTCCCCCCAAGTGGTATTTATTACACATTTTACCTCCCAGTTTAAATAGAAGAGTAATATCTCACATTATCTTACATATAAAAGTACTATTGTGTGGTATATTGCATTTCAAAATGACAGAGTCCATGAGTGAGGATGCGAATGCACATTTAACCTGTTTCTTATGAAACTTTAACAATAATCTGTAAAGTGACAGGTTTAATCCAGTTGATTAACCTCTTCAGATGGACCAGAAAGGCAGCATTGAAGCCAAAGCAGGCCAGCCTTGGTCCTTGAAATGCATAATCACTAAGGTGTTGAGAAATGAGTCACGCTTGTGAGTGTTTGTGGTTTTCATGTCTTTGCAATTGCTGGCACTAGAGGCAATGTTTTGCGAACCATTTAAGTGTGCGTCTTTAAAAGTTTAAGTTCGTGTAAAAATACATATACCTTTCGCATTCATGACCTTTTTCTAACAATTCTGTCGACTCTTTCGACTTACCAATGTTTGAACAGTTCCTGGAGACCATCAGTAGTTGTCCATGGACGAATCAAATGATTGGTTTGTTCGGAATGAGTTTGGGTTACATCCAGAAGCAAGGCTTGTTAAAAAGAACTGTTGTCTGCAGAATCCTTCCGAGGATCTGTTGTGCTCAATGGTCATTGGTTTTGTTCATGTAACCCCTTTGCTGTATGAATGAGTAAGTCCTTTGTCTTCTTGCAAGATGAGCTGCTTCTCTTGTTACAGTCGGGCAGTGATCTGGGATCCCAAAGGCACAGGGACCAAAGTTATTTCTACTGTCCAGGAAGTGACTTGATTGTGCTGTCAAGCATGATGGCCATGACAGGTTGACAAGGCTGAGATAAAGAAGGGTCTTGGTGACCTGGTTCAACCACACCTTCTTTAGGATTTCCTAAGGGTGTGCACAAGGCATCTTCTATCACTGACAAATAGCTCATAACAAGAAACCAGCCATTTCCTAAACTGTTGAGCTAAGTCAGATGTTAGGAAGGTTTAACTTTAATCCGATTCTGGAGTGCTGTTCATTATTTGGTGAATATAGGCTACATGGAAAAAGAGCCTATAGACTTAGCGATTTTCTTGCTGACAATTCTCAATATTTTTTGTAGGTGTTTGTCGAACTGCTCTTCAAGGTCAATGATTTTCTTCAAGGGCTTCCTATTTCAATCCAAGATTAAAAAAAAAAAACTTACATTTACAAATTTTTTTGTGCATGGTTTTAGCCTGAGTCTTTTAGACTCCAAATGTGAATGTTATGAACTCTGTGATTTTCATATGCTTAAATCCTCGGTGTTAAGATCCCATAATCCTCTTACATGTGTTGTGAGTAAGTTTATAATCCTTCTCACGCCAAACTTCCTGAAGTGCTGATGCGTGATCCATAGAAGTTGCCACTGGCAGCTGTGAGTGTGTAATAGAACCCTCTGCATGGGCTGTCACCGGGGGAAATTAGCCTTTCCCGAAGGAGCACTGGGTGGCACTGGGTTTCTGATTGGCTGTGAGTTGTTGGGGGACAGTTACCGATGGAGATGACAAGACACACCAAGGCAGTGTATGGTCTTCACTTCGACAGCTAAGTCTTGCTCCACCTTGTCTCTCCTTCCCCTAGAGGAAGAAGTGTTTAGTTATACTAGTATAACCACGGGAACCAACTAGTTATCCCGTTGTGTAGGAATCTGTCTGGGATCACTCCATGTGATCCTCTACCCCCAGGTGCATTCTGCTTCACTTTCCTCCACAGAGGAAGGGTTTCGTGTTGACTAGTGTGACCATCCTTGTCCTGGGCTTCCTTGTTGCCTATGGTATAATAGTTAACCCAGTATCATCCCCTTTTTGACCATTGTGTTAAACGCTTCTAAAATAGAAGGATCCCCAGAACACCAAAGCATGACAGTGTCGTAGCCTACACGTGATACCAAAGAGCAGAGTAGTGTACTCAGTGGGGAACAGAGCAGAAGTGCCTTAGCGTTAACTATATCCCCACACTCAGTGCACCTTTCCTTTGTGTAGAATCCTCTGCTGTTAAACAATCTTGTCCTTTGTGATGAATTGCATTGTGTTTCCAGCAGACCTTGCTCCCAAGGTCAGGCCCTCTCCCTCCACACAACGGCTCAAGGAGTTTAGAGCAGACAGGGGAGGGTGCCGGTAATGGGTTGGGCAGGGGAGTGTGGGGGGGGGGGGCTCGGCTTTGTGTGGAGTTAATTGGAATTACATTCTGATTTGATCAGTCGAAGGGCAGGCGCTGGATCTTAGGTGGCAGCGGGGAGGATGATAGAGAGCTAGAGAGAAGACAGAGATCCATCTCATCCTCATATTCCAGTTCCCAGTTTCCTTCCATCCTTTGTAGAGATTTTCGAGTACATTAGGTTTGACTTTGAGAAGGTGCTACATGCTAAAACCCGACAGGCCAGACAGCAGTGTCTCCTCACTCCGAGGATAAAAGCCTAGCTGTGTTGCCCCAGCCTTCATCCTAGAGCTGTTCCAAACTGCTTCCTTAGTCCCTTTTCCTGTTTATCCTTCTTGAGCTCCAGGTCCTTCCATAGTTTAGTAATGTTCCTATGCTGTAATAAAGACAAACCATCCATTAGCCTGTACTTGTCTTGTTCTGAGAGCACCACGCTGAGACCTGGTCATGTCCACAGCCGCTGGACATACATGGCAGTGATGCTCACAAAGTAAGTATAACTACAGTCGGCCAAAATCTGGCTGTCATCACACACGGCACAAAATAAGGGCCACCAAGCTTGGCGTCTGCCACAATATTTGAGTGCTGCTTTTTATCATTGTCAGTGGAGAATGTGTTGAACCCAGAAGACTGGATGTAAATGTTAGATGTAGTAAAATATTTTTTGGGTGGGATTATTAACAAAGACGTAATTTTCTCCTTCTAGAGTACCTGAATACCTCCTCTAAACTGGTTGTATTTACGCTAGCTAATTCTACTCTAGCTAAGGCTAACTGCATATTCCTGGTACATGTATCTTCCTGGCTGAGTAGCGCAGTCTTCCTGCAACAGGAGGACAGGCTGCTTAGTCCTTTTGTTGCCATTTTGTGTCTCTCACTGGCTGTTGTAATCACTGTATCGTCGTCTTGTCGGAATAGAATCTTATCAAAATGAAATCACTGAGTCAGCCCCTCTCCCGAGGAGTTGGGTTTTGGGTCTATCATCTAGCATGCATATGAAGGCGAGAGCTCGCGCGTTCTCTTCTTAGATTTGCATGTGCTCCTACGCCTGTCCGGAGATCCTGTGGGAGTTGCGGATGGTTGACAATGCCCCCAGATAAAGACCATCTGGAAGGAGATGATGATTTCCTGGGCAGCATATGCGGCGGGGGGCGGTGTGCGGTATGTGGCCCTGATCGGAAGGTCGCCGGGTTCCGATCCCGTAACTGGCAGAGTGATGTTGGCATTGCGCCTTTGGGCATGGCCCTTAGCCCAAGTTTCTCTGGGGATGCTGAGCCCGCTCTCTGATCCACACTTGTATGTCACTTTGGACAAAAACATCTGCTAAATTAATATATGTAAATGTACCGGCCTTCCCTAGACATTCTTGGCAGGTGCCTAACCCCCCCAGCAGAAGGGGATTACAGCTTACTGCCACATAATTTCGGCTCTTAGGCCATACTTGGGCTCTGTCCTGCTAGGCCTGATGACCATTGTCATTGTAGCACTGCTCACGTAGGGGAGGCCAGTGCCACGCGGTGTGAGAAATAGACTTCACCCCCTCCCTCCTCACTTGAGCAGCTGCCATGCAGAATGTTTGATTTTTCTTCTAAGTGTCATCCTCTGTATGAGAATCCTAAACGACCAGATGCAGTCGGGAATCCCCCCAGGACGCAGAGGGCCATCTCAATGCAAATTGCAGGGGGCCACATGATGCCAGCTCATGCGTTCCTCCGTCTCGCCCTTTGGCGTGGAGCGCGTCATGAAGATTCATGAGCGATGACCACTCCTGGGGGGCTGGAGTGTTTCGAAGAGCGTTTTTCAAAACCTGCGCCTGGAATGCTAATGCGTAGCTCAGCAACATGTGCCAGCCTCATTCATTTGTGCTGGTCGATGCCCATCAACTGTTCCTCGTTTTATAAAAAGGAAAAGTGAGGAATAAGATTCGTTTGCAGGCTACTCCAGACTGTTTGGGACAAATTAGAACAACCTGACAGCTTAGAGACTTAAGTTGGAAGCCTATGGAGAAGGTATGCAGGTTGTGGCTTATATCATGTATCAGGTATGTAGAGGGAGATGCTTATCGGTATAGATAATAGTTGTTTTTGGTTGGGCTCTTTCCTAGCAGAAGGTGTGGCAGGAAGTGTTCATGGGTGTGGGATTGTAACTTGGATGTCAGCTGTATGGATTGGGTCCCTTCAATGGTGTCAGTTACAGAAGTGAATGTTAGTAAAATGATGGTTAAAATGTAGGTGGTGCTGGTGGGTTGTGTAGCTCGGTAGGTTAGGCATCTGTGCCTGTGTCTGGAAGGTTGTGGGTTTGTGTTGTTCTGGTCTGTGGCTGAGTAATCACATCACCACTGGGTCCTGGATGCAGGCGACCTCTGTCCTCAGACCCCAGCGATTTCCTAACTTGTATTTCATTTAGGACAGAAGTGTCTGCTAAATAAATGGGTGTGAAATGCTGAGCCACACTTTCGACAGAACGCTCCGTCTGGTTCCTGGTTCTGGGGGGAAAGGAAGCGAGGTTTTTCGCTCTACGTCACTCAGCCGTCTGAGAGTTTGAGGGCAGGAAAAGAGACTGTAATTAAGCAGGGAGTGACAGGCACGCGTCCAAAATACAGGGCCGGGGCTGTCCAAATGTGCACTTACGCTGCTTTTCAAGGGCTGAAGCGGGAGCTCTGTGTCTGCTGTCGGTGGGTCGTGCGAGGTGTCTCATCTCCACTCGCTGCCGGAGCGCCCTGGCCTGTGCCGGCATCTCAGCCGAGGGGCGTTCAGCTTGATTTTAATACGATCCTGAGACCTGTGAATTCAGCCGCCCGGCCATGCAGGCAGCGTCCTCGCGCCTCCAGCCCCGGGAGGGACGAGGGGGCTTGGCTGGCAGCTAAAGCACTACTCGCTTGTGGATAAGCAAAGATTGAATGCTTGCATATTTCCCGTGGCCCTTCTCCCCTAGTCATGCTTGGGATCTGTGAGCCTCAGCCTTTCTGCGTGTGTTTGCCCCCTACTGGCTGCCACGCGCCCGCTCTCTGCGCCTCCCTCGCCCGTCCGCTGCCTTTCGGGGACTGGCAGCCTTGGCTCAGGCATCTGTCCCGTTAAAAGGCCTTCTCTGTGAATGATTCATGACGTTTGAAGCCTTCCTCCTTGGGGGGAGAGGAGGATGTAGCAGCCTTTTAAGAAGACGGGACACACATTCTGCACTATCGTACTCTTTCTTTCCTTACCCGAGTCTCTTCCCCGTGTGATACCTGCTGACTGCCTCAGTCCCTCTGCATCTGCCCGATATTTCTTTTTATCCAGCGGTTATGGCCAAAGTGTAGCCACCTGCTCATTTGAATCATGTCCAAACGTACTGTGTAATTGATTTCTTTATTAACTTAGCTAGTCATGTTGTTTTGAGCAATTCCGGCATCTCACTTAATAGTCTGTTGGCAGGATGCCTCACGTGCCTCGAACCTGCGGTTTCCGGCTGTACGTAAGAGTGCGTCTGATCGGCGAAGGGCCTCAGTGAAGGGTGCCGTGTCCCTGATGTCTGCCTTTAGCTCCGTGTTTGTGAAGTTTGCATGTTTGTTTTGTGTCCATGTAGGTTTCCCGCCCACAATCCAGAGGTGATCTTTTATTACCGTTGATGTCAAGGGGAACAGACACTCAGCACATTATTCAGTGTGTCTCGCGTTCTGCTCCCCCGAACACCAAGTGCACAAACGTTTTATAGAGCGTTACAGCGTTTCGCAACAGTTGCTATTCTGAGCATACAATCAGACAAAGCAAGAGGCCCAATTCTGAAGAAGTCTTGTGCCTAATCAGCTGGCCAGATGTGGATGTTACTTCCTCTAATTTCTTATTATACAGCTTCTCACCAATTAGTAGATGTGCATCTTGCAAAAACGGCTCGTTCATATGGTTTCCTTAGAAATACGTTGTGTCTTTACCAGAAGCCGATTATTTTAGCAGAAGCCTTATTCATTTTTGTATCCTGCAATCACATTACAATTACATTGATTCACAAACTCGTGATTTTTCTACGACAGCATTCAAAAAACTAAAAATGGCAAAAGTTTTGTGTTTTGTTTGGCTACTTATGGTTAAGGTTAGGATTGGTTAGGGGTTAAGGTTGTCATTTGATTTTTTTTCCCCATAGAAATGAATGGAGAGTCTCCATGAATGTGTGTGTGTGTGTGTCCTACAACGGACTTCTGTCCTGTCTAGGGTGACCTCTGCCTGGTCCCCTATCCTCTCTGGGATACGTTACAGGTTCACTGGTACCCTGTACAGGAAAATGGAAGATAGATGGATGGAATTAAAAAATTTTAATCTGGATTGGGGGGTTTTTGTGGAGCTCAGAGTCATTTGCCTCTGAACTGTTATGAAACAGCCATGATGAGTAATTGCAAGTAAGCAGCATTAATTTCAGTGGGAACATGGAGGCCCACGCCCCCGATAAGCTGCTTGTGCTTTCAGCGTGGGGCTCTCGGCTCTGATGGACAGCGGTGGAGATCGCTGGAGATCCAACGGGCTGTGTTTACTGGCGTTAGAAGCCTGAGCTTGATCTGGGCACAGCCGGGTGTGTATGACAGAGCTCAAAAGGAGGGCTGAGTAAATAAATGAGCCCCGCCCCCTCCCCTGCCCCCCATGTGGGACTTGCTGTTAACCTCAAGACAAAGAGTTACTTGGTTACACTCTTCGGAATTACCGGTTGGTTTAGTAGTATTTGCAGTTTTTTTCCTATTTCGGCGCTGGTGACTTTATTGGCACTGTGGAAGCTGGTCAGATGATGGTAGCATCATGGAGGGATACAGGGGGTGGGGGGTTGTGGCATGGTGGCACAGTGGCATCTCTACATTGGGGAATGTTTCAGTCACTCATAATGTGTGATGGTTGGTGAGAGTGAGAGTGGGCGCCCCCTGGTGGATGGTGGGCTGATATTCCCTCCAAAGTGTCCCGTTCCTCATGTCCTGAACTTCCTGCTAGGGGCGCACCATAACCCTGCACCAAATGAGTGGGGATGGAAGAGCTCCACCTAGATCTGGGGTAATGTTAGGGTTTGGCGCTTGGGGCATGCGGGACAACGAACGTGGACAGTAATGCATGAAGTCTGTTGATGGCATGAAATGGCCCAGAAAGGCATTGGCTGGAGCAGAGAGCTGTGTGTCGCCCCAGCGTCTGCCGGGAGGGGGGGCGCTGCGATGCCAGGGCTATTTCTGCAGCCCAATTATGACTAATGGAGCAGAAGCCAACTCGACAAGACTGTTAAGGTTCTGCTGCACACAGGACGTCCCAGCTGGGTTTCTCCACTGTGAAGCACAACCAGTCAGCAGGCCCAGGGGACCCTTCCTGGGTTTAGATACGCTTGAGATCAACTTGTATCATTGGCTTGATGGTTTTTTGTATATGAGTGTGTCTAAAATATGAATATGTAGCATTACATGGTGAGAGAGAGAGAGAGAGAGAGAGAGAGACTTGCCATGTCAGCTTAGACCCCAGCTGCACCTTCATGGTTTACAGTGAAGCAGAATGAGATACTCTGGATGATTTCATCAAATCGGTCCCGTGTCTGGGCTTGCAGAGGTCTGTGTGAAATATGGCCTGTTTGGGTCCTCAAGCTCGATGACACAGCACTGAAGGCAGCTAAAGTAACCCCCCCCCCCCCTTGGATCACGGTTAGCAGCTGGCTGACCCCCTGGATCTCGCAGCCCCCAGATCCGCGGGCTGAGCATACATGCGCGGGTTCCAGCACCGTGCCTGGTCCTGACATGTTATGCGCTGGCGTTTAATGTGAGGAGCCCTTCATTCCAGCATCACAAAGCGGCTGGGGGGTGGGGGCACAGGGAATGCCTTTGATAAAGGGGATGCCTGCTTGTTTTAAAGAATGTTCTTGTTTTGCTTTCATGCATAGGAAGCCAGGGCCAAGGCGTGGGGGTGTGGGGGGAAGTCCCAGTGAAACTCCAGCACTGCAGGACGTGACATGTTCTGCTGGCAGGAGGGGGCCCCGGCCGATCGACAGATCACAGCCCAATAAGAGCCTTCTGTCCATTCATGGGTGCGGGGGCGGGGCTGTGAGGGCAGAGTCATGAGGCGTGGAGATGGGGGGCGGGGCTCTGTGAGGGTGGAGTTATGAGGCGTGGAGATGGGGCGCGGGGCTCTGTGAGGGCGGCGTCATGAGGCGTGGAGATGGGGGGGTGGGCTCTGTGAGAGTGGAGTCATGAGGCGTGGAGATGAGGGGCTGGTCTCTGTGAGGGGCCAGTGAGATGACACCTCCCAAGTGGAGAAGTGACTGAGTGTGTATCCGATACGCTAGTGGCTGATCCGTTAAGCCAGCTATTAAGTGTCAGCTGAGCTGATCTGTGCACTAGCATCAGTAAGTCCTTCAGTGACTGGATCAGTACTGAGTGACTCTGCTAATCCAGCCACTTAGTCTTACATCAGTTAGTTACTGAGTTTACTTTATTAGTTAGTGAATTTGTTAGTCAAACCACTGGTGACTCTTTGGTCTCGTTTGGTTAAATTAAGCATTCATTGATGCATAAAGTGGAGGTCCGATGAGGTCAGAGATGATGGGTCTCCTACCTGGTCTGGTTAAACATCTTAGTTAAGCAAAGTGGATTACTGAGACCTGTTGTATTAATTGGGTACAGGTTTAAGTGCAGGGGTTCTGCATGCAGGATCATTAACTGATCTCGAATTAACTTTTGATGAAATTTGTAACCTTTTCTTTTTTTTGCATATTTCAAAATATGCTGCAATATGCATTGTTATGCAATATTAAATAATGTGAAGGAAAGTTAATTTTGGGTGATATGATCTGCAGCATTTTCAGTCATATGAAAATGGGGCAGAAGAAGTTATAATGGGGATATTTTGGCACTTCTTCCCAATGTGAGGGGGGCTTCGGGCTGCATCCGGACCGAAACACAGTTCATTAACAGATTCAAAAACAGATTCACAGAGAGACTGAGAGGGGAAGAGAGAGACTCAGGGTAGAAGAGAGAGACTCAGGGGGGAGAGAGACTGAGGAGGAGAGGGATTCAGGGGGGGAGAGAGACTGGGGAGGTGAGGGATTCAGGGGGGAGAGAGACTGGGGAGTAGAGGGATTCAGGGGGGAGAGAGACTGAGGAGGAGAGGGATTCAGGAGGGAGAGAGACTCAGGAAGAGCGGGATTCAGGGGGGAGAGAGGCTGAGGAGGAGAGAGACTCAGGGGGGAGAGAGGGAGACTCAGGAAGAGAGGGATTCAGGGGGGAGAGAGACCGGGGGAGAGACAGACTTGGGTGGAGTGAGGTTGAAGAAGTACATTGGAAGTAGAGAAGACGGCAGGCAGGTGAGGCTAACCAGGCTATATGGTACGGTTACCAATAGAGGCTGGGATGAAGAGGCATCAGTGGAGGAGCAGAAGGGAGGTGCACTTTCATATATAGTATTCTTCTGTGGAGGTTTTTGAATTAGACCCCTTCACGTGGATATTTGCCGTCTCCCCCCGCAGAGACCATGTGCCTTATGACTGTGGAAATTGGCTGCATTCTTTGGCTTTATAACGCAGGGGAAGATTGAGGATTCCGTCCCCGCAAATGCTACCTAAGACTTTGCAGCCTGAGGCCCACCATAATTCCTGGGTATTATTGGCGCGGAGAAATTGGGGTCCTGAAATATGTACGAGGTAATTCCCCAGCCTGAACTGCAGTGTCACTCTACAGCTCCCTCGACTGTGTTTGCTAACCATGAACACATTAATCAGTGCGTCATGTGTATTTTAATGGCTTTATTCTGAGAAGAGAGTGGCTCTATCTGTGTATATCACAGTGTGCGTGTATCTGTATGTGTGTGTGTGTGTGTGTGTGCATACCGCTGCTTTCGGTTCAGCGAAACTTCCAAAAAAAGCGCACATACCTGTTCCTAAATACCCTCCCCTTGGCCAGTGAATTTCTCGGAGGACACCCACTTTGCAACACAATCCCCTGGTGCCTGCCCGCCCCGCCCCTGAAGAACATTATGCTTTGTCATAACCTCCTCAGAAATGGCCCAGAGCAGTGGGAGTCAAGATGCGTGATGACATCATTTCCCGTAGTCTCCCCTGTGGTCAGCTTTAAACGAGTAGATACGGGCTGACTTTTACTCAAGATACGCTTATGTGGGAGCTTGTCTTTCGTCGGGGCCGTCTTCCTACCTTTTCCAACTCCCGGCGGAACTGATACACACAAGCACCAGATTTTTATGAAAACCGTCGCTCTGTTTCGGTGGCATGGTTCCTTGGATTGAATTTCTTTATAGACAATTAGCGCCAGTTTTATCGGTGCTAAGTACATTTGGATTGGTATCAGTTCGTCACTAAGTAATGATCTCGTTTTGGAGATCGTAGGGTATTATGTAAAGCAATCCTATTAGGGACCTCCCAGGTAGCGTTTAATGCTTTGAAGACATCTCTGTACAGTTACTGCACGGCAACGTTATGGAGATACAGGCGGAAAATATGCGGCTCAGCCAGGACCGCCGGCTGTGGGCAGATGTCTGATAGACGTTCCGCACCTTGACATCTTCTCATTCCTTGCCTCTGTAACCCGTAGCCGGGAATGGAAATCAAAGCTGAACCATCGATATAGAGGCCTTACATGATTGAAAGGTGCAGGGATGTCCAGCACTTTGTGTATTCAGCGTAACTTTCAGAGGATCTCTGTGTAAAGCTATACCCAGGTGTATGTGCTTACGGAGAACAGTGGTTCTGGCCCTGGGCTTGGGGTGGGGTGCGTTGGGGGCCGGTTTCCCAAGCAGCCCGCGATCTCTCGGCAGGGCTTCTGGATGTCTCCGGCTAATGACACGGGGGTGAAGTCGCAGGAGACTGGGGGCTGTGGAAGGATTGTTTGCTGAGAGTCACACAAGACTGCAAAGATTCTGACCTTAAGGCACTGGAAGGGGGGGGGGGCGACATTCCTTTTGATCTGGGCTGAAAGGAAAGGAGTGTGAGGGCATAGCATAGATTGGGGTGGGGGGGGGGGGTGCGGGGTGTGAGTTACAGAGTGCCGATGACTGACAGTCGGGGGGTCTGTGGGGAGGGGGGTACCCACCCTGGCAATTCGAGATGATTAATCTGTGTTCAGGTACGACTTTTTACTTAGCAGTAGACCTTGTATTTAAGTAGGCAGTCTGAGGAAATGTGTAGAGCTGTTTATCGGGGTACTAAGTGTGTATTTGGTCAGAAGAAAACACAATTTGACATGAAAATATATGCAAGTTAAGAATAACACAATAAACGCTTCCTTTTTTTATTGTTATTATTATTATTATTATCATGTCTGAAGCTCATTAGTCCCAGAGCTCTAGAATAACCTTGCCATTACTAGCACTGGTGCTGCCAGCTTTCTCAGCTGGTCGCCCCAGCACATTATTTGGTCTTTGGCCTTTTTTTGGTGTAGCATGGTGTTAATCAAAGAGCTTGCGTGCTGAAGAATAATTGTCCTCATTTGCATACCCTACTTATTGTATTGATGAAAGACTGACAGTGACTCAAGACTCATTCCTGGTATGCCTTCACTTTCGTGAGGGTTAGGGGCGGAAGATCCCCGCGATTGTGACAGTTTGTGAATAAAACCTGGGCATCCCTAACCTTAACTCATAACAGTCTGCTAGCCTGAGCGACACCATGAAAGGAATCTATTTATTACCAATTTCCAAACACAGCGCTTTACTTTACACTTTGCACGGAAAACTCCATTTCCTGTCCAGACCTATTTCTATAATAAACCACCAATTATGCCCCCTTATGTACAAAGTTGCCACTGTATGCGTGGGAGCACTAAATTTTTGAATAAAAAAAATGCTAATTTGAATGGCAGAGGAAACGATCTAGCAGATGAAGATGGTGTAGTGTACTCAAGCCAAGACTTTTACTATTACTGTACTTAGTAGTATTTTGATCTGAACATTAATAACCTAACTCTCATTATCACTCGGGTCTGTCTCACGTCCTCTCTTTGGGCCTTCCTCTCTTTAGGCCTTCCTCTCTTTGGGCCTTCCTCTCTTTTGGCCTTCCTCTCTTTGGGCCTTCCTCTCTTTGGGCCTTCCTCTCTTTAGGCCTTCCTCTCTTTGGGCCTTCCTCTCT
>JAODKM010000042.1:16873143-16895635 GCA_026780845.1 Petrocephalus sullivani
TATCACACTGTGGGGACATTGGGTCCCCACAACGTAATATAAACATGTCCACACACACACACACACACACACACACAGACTTGCGTACCTATCTAAATGGGGACCTTTACATTCATTGCTATGGGAAAAACCTTAACAACACCCTTAACCCCAACCCAGCCCTAACCTTAACCATAAGTAACTAACCAAAATACAAGATGTTTGGCATGTTTACTTTATTGGCATTCACAGATCTTTATAAAATTGAGGTTATCCAAATGTGAACTTGAAAAATGTCCCCAAAAGTTAAGGAAGTTCTGCCTTGGTGATCGGAGGCACCCTCCCCCACACACACGCACAGACACACATGCATCCACAGATATATATCAATAGCATGCAAAGCATATCACAAGAGCAGCTTAGACTGGCTCAGTACTCTGGCTTTGACCCCTGAAGGACTGACTCACTTGAATTCCCCATCAGTGATCATCAGGAATTCAATAGATCACCCAGTGGATGTTTTAGTTCCCATTTTCCATACATTACTTTGGAAAACATGAGTTGGAAATTATAAATTAGTAAATGATGATTTACAATTTTTCCCTCCCCTGCTGTGTTGTTTAAGCTCACAGGGCGATTGGCTGAATCTGACATGGCCGCCCTCTTCCAGTGGCAGCTAATTGCGTAACTCTGTTGTCGGGGTTAGTGACAGACCTTATCCTCCAATCAGGGGGTGCATGTGAAGTTATGGTGAATGGGGTAATCAGGGCAACTGGTGCTCCAGCACCTCGCCGGCTGGCTGGAAATCATACCTCCATGTTCAATTTAATACCAGATTTTTTTTCCTCCACCCTACTTCTATAGACGTTATTCGTTCCGTACTATTTATAGAATGATTTTTTTTCCCATTTGAAGTACCATTTAGCCTATATGGAAATCTAGATCTTTCAAAGTTCTTTGTTATATGGTCGCTGTAGGAGGCAGCTGCTGTTCTACGGATGATACCTGTAAGCAGGTGGAGGTCAGTCTGCCCGCTGTCCTTGGTGCTTAAAGCCCACCACCTCCCAATGTGAGCTTGGCCGTTGGGCTGACTGTGGAGAAGGATTATCAGAGGCAGCAGGCCAGAAAGTTCTCGCACCTCTTGCACCTGCAGAAGTTGTAAAAAGACCTGAAAGCTTTGAAATGTCTTTCTATCGGACTATTTATATTTGATGCAGTGTTAGTAATGCTGAGGTTTCTCAGTTATGGGTTTGCAGGTTTTTATAAAGCACACTTTTTGGGGATGAGGTTGGTATGGTAAATCTAGGACAACGGAGCAGAAATGCATCTCCCTTTGTTTACGTGAAAACATCTGGGCACCCTGGGAGGTTTGCTGAGGAGTCAGAAATGTATTCCAGGAAATCTGGGTCTTCAGAGCCTGGCAGATGTCAGCTCAGGGGAACTAGGCTGCGATCCCCAGCCAGAAGCTTATGGGCATTAGTCTGCTTCCTAACTGGGGGGAGGTGCATTGTGGGATATAACATTCAGTGTAAGGATGTGTCGGAGAACACAGATGTGAGGATCCTTGTGTTAGACCCAAGGACAAACAGTAGAAGGCAGATGTGCAGGTCTTTGGGTCAGAACAGCGGGATAGCATATGTCAGTATGTCTAAGCCAGCCAACCGTTCTGATGTTGACCATCATCTGGGGTTTAGAGAGAGCCTCCATTACAGGCAGCCCAAAATATCCATCCTTTGCTAACTTCAGCTCTCCGACGGGCCTCCAGGTGCCTCTCAACCCAGAGTGTGCCCGAGCCCTCATGAGGCTCACCTACTGCCCGCACTGCCGTGGTCTGGGGGGGACCAAGCCCTGCACCAACTACTGCCAGAACGTGATGAAAGGCTGCCTGGCCAACCAGGCTGACCTGGACCCTGAGTGGGCCAACCTGGCCGGTGAGTCAGAGCTGGGGAACCGGGGGGTACATTTACTTTTCATTAAATATTATTGTACTCTATAGTAAGTAAATTGTACTTCGATACTGTCTAATGAGTATTACAGTGTAAACAGCCTATTTTCTGAATAGAAAGGTAATATCTGCTTATCATCCTGCTACACTGTTGTCCTTATTGTGACGCACTGTAACTTACTACGTTCTAAAATTATGCTTTCTGTTATATCAATGGATTTGAACGTGTAGTACTTGTTACTTTTGATACTTATGTACTTTTAAAACCAGGTACTTTTTACTTTTACTTACTTGCTCTAGCTAAGGGCGACTGCCAAATGCTTTAAGTGCTGTAAATGTAAATGATGAGTATCTTAACGGGCGAGTTTCACATTAACTTGAGTAGCACTTTGCTGTGGTATCTGTACTTAAGTATAAATATTGAGTACTTGTTACACCACTGCTAATAGCTGGGAAGCTACGTCTGTGTTGGTATTTTGGGGAGGGCGGGGTCACTGCTGCTGGAACAGCTGCTGTGGGCCATTGTGATGTTAGGCCGTGTAGGTGTATACGGGGGAGGCTCCAGGTCACAGGCTCTCTCCCTCCGAATGTCAGCCTCTCCACTTTCACACGGGGGGCAGCGGGGGCGGCGTTCAGTAATCACAGGCCTGTGTCTTATTGAGGTAGCTCTCTCTGAGGCCTGTGTGCTCTGATGTAGAGCCTTCCCCCTCCCCAACCTGCTCACCCCCCTCCTTGTTCCCCGCAGACGCCATGGTCCAGGTGGCAGAGCGCTTCCGCGGCCCGGCCGGCGTGGAGCACTTTGTCCTCTCGCTGCCACCGCGTCTGTCCGAGGCCATTTCCAGCATGCGGGAGAACGCGGACAGCTTCCGACGCAAGGTCTTCACCGCCGCCACTGGGGGGCACTAGTGGTCTCGCGTTTTTTCACGAGAGTGTTGCTGTGCTATATGACGCTAGAGTAAAGCAGAGGAATAGAGCAAATGTTAACGTCATATAAATATGAAATGAAGAGACGTAAACTGCAAAGTGCAGCAAGTGTAAGTGTCTGCAGGCTTGAGTGGCTGACTTACTGAAAGGCAAGTGGGCGTGTCGGGAAGTTTATGGGCGTGTCATAACGTTTCTGGGAGTGTCCAAAGGTGGGCGTTTCAGAAAGTTTGTGGGCGTGTCGAAAGTTGGGCGTGTCAGAAAGTTTGTGTGCGTGTCGCAAAGTTTGTGGGCGTGTCAGAAAGTTTGTGGGAGTGTCAAAAGGTGGGCGTGTCAACAGATATAGAGTGTGGTGAAATGGCTGGATCACGCATGTAATTGAAGATGTCTAGTCGGTGCCTACATATTATAGCATATAGGCATTCACCTGACATATATGTATATATGTCAGGTGAATACCTAATCTCTTTATGATATATTTATTTAAATTTATGCCAATAGAACTTACTTCTTGGCACGCTATTGCATATGCCGCCTTTCAATACACCCACCTTTTAATTAGCCCACTACTCCGTACCGCAGGGGCTCATATCTCCTCACCTTCTCTCCAGACCCCTCGTGTTTGTGTTGGTTTGCATAGTGGTGTGGTATTCATCCCTGGGGGGTTGGGTAAGTGTCACCAGACATATATGCAGGTGAGACACGTTATTGAGTTGGGGGCACAGGATCAGAAATCTGGGGCTAAGGGCGTTTATCAAGATTCCAACAGTGGGAAGATTAGCCTGGCCAGGCTGGAGGCCATGACCCTGTGGGTACGGGCATAGACGCCCGTCCCTCTGACACCCCCGAGGTGTGCCGTTTCATGACGGTGGCAGAATCACATGGAAGTCTGTAGCTCTACAAGAGCGGCTTGACCTACAGCGTCAGCGGGTCCGTGGTGTCGCACGTGACGGGAAAACGGAAGCATTATTAGAAATAAGCTAAGAAGCCCTCATCACTATGGAGGATAGATCATTCTGTGCAACCTCTTCCAGGTTCTTCAGGCATGTGGGGGCCAGAGTGAGGCTGCTACAGGCAGCTCAGAACCAGAGGAGACTAAAAAAGCGGAGAAAGCACTTGCAGAGGAACAGGCCATCGCTGTGGGTGGGCTGGAGAAGCTGGTGAGTGTTTTCTGGTTCTCCTCTAACTGCTGACTTTCCAGGTATCAGACAATATGAGAGGAAATATTGCAAAGTACGTCTTTTTTACATACATTATATATGTTATACATATACGTCTTGAAATATAAAACCAGTATAATCGAATGTGAATCATGTGACGTGTTGAAATGAGGAAAATCTGTGAATTAAAGTACGCTTCAGGTGTCACAGGAAGCAGTTTGCGATAGGACAGGAAGTGAGGTCGCCATTGCCTCTTCTGTTGAAGGTGATGGATGTGTCCGGGAAGCTGAAGGACCTGCAGCACTATTGGGTCCAGTTGCCTGTCGCACTCTGCAATGACAAGGTGACAGCAGGAGATGACAGCTGCTGGAACGGGATGACACGGGCCAGGTGGGCAAAGCCCGGCTGGCGTCACCCAAACGCCACTACCTCACTAGCCGAACCCCTTTCACCGTCCTCTCATCGTCGAAGGGAACAAGGGTACAGGACATGCAGACTAATCAGATGCAGCATTGATGGCTAATTAAGAATGTATTTTAGGGGAGTTTGCTGTTGTGTATATGCAGGAATAAATAAGCATCAGCCACTCAAAGGGGGCGGGCTCCACGCTGTGGTTCAGGTGCTGTCAACGAGACTCTGCGAAACTTTCAGAAGTCGCTGTACCCTGGGAAACGTTCACCATAATGCCGCACTGACGAGCGGATGCTCCTCCCATGCGCAGGTACCTTCCCGAGGTGATGGGTGATGGCCTAGCCAGTCAGATCAACAACCCCGAGGTGGATATCGACATAACCAAGCCTGACATGAACATCCGACAGCAGATCATGCATCTGAAGATCACCACCAACCGCCTGAGGAACGCCTTCGACGGGAATGACGTAGATTTCCAGGACACCAGTGAGTGGCGAGTCCTCTTCCAGCCAGACTGCAATGCTCCACAGTGACCTCTGAGTCTCTGAGTCTGCGTAGAGCTGCTCATACAGGCCAAGGTCTTTGGGTGCCATCCAAAGCACTCTTATTATTTATTGCGTAGCCAGGTTGTTTGCACCTCTGCACTTGTTTACCAGCGCAAATCACTTCTTCTAAGTCGCAGGCACACAAAGGCCTCAGATTTGCATAATGTTGTCGAAAACAGGGAGAATTCGTAGCTACCATCTGAAAGGGCAATCCTGTCTTCTGCCATTCATCCACCTTCTATACATATGTATTTTTTAATAACTGAATTGATAATGATTTGTTCGTAAGCCCGCACTGAAACCTAAGATTTCCATTCCCATCATGTGAGGTCTGTTTTTTTCTACCTCTGTTCCTGATTTTTCAGGTGATGATGCCAGTGGGTCAGGGAGTGGAATGTGCAGGGAGGACCTGTGCCCCCATCATCCCAGTGTCAGAATCATCAAAGCGGACCATCCTCAGATCCACGCCTCTCCCGTCGAAAACAAAGCTGCACAAGGTTCGGGCAGCCAGTCCCGCCCCTGCACCAGCCTCCTGCTCCTCTCATTGGTCGTTCTGCTGCTTCGGCGATAACTGATAGGCCAACGGGACTGAGGCTGGGGTATCCGGGAAACGAAACGGGGAAGGGTCTGGGGCGAGTCACTTTGCCAAAAAAACAGATGATGTATGAATGAATGGACTTCTATTATCTAACAGAAGAGAAAATTCAAAGATGGATCTTTTTAGCTTTATTTTTTTGTTTTGATATTCAGAGTGGTTAAGGCTGGTCTCACATCATTTAATTCTGGTGTTTGGGTTCTCTGGAAATTCTTTCCTTAAGAAGTAGATATATATATATATACACTTGACGTTGGTCTTTCTGGTTTTGCTGAGCTAATCTCGTGCTTTCCGCTTGGTGTGAGTGCAGGTTTGGTGTTGGATTACAGAATTTTCAGCTCAGCTTAAACAGTTATCCACATGGAACCAGACCCAAGGCTGACAGACACTCAGTCAGTCAGAAGGGTCACTTGTTCTTGTTGGGGGGGGGGGGGGGGTCTTTTGGTTCTTATATCCAGAGCCCGAACCAGAAGTGGATTCAAGCGATCAACTTCACGCGTCTGGAATATGAATGGCTGTGGAAGGTCTCAGGCTTAGCTAGTTTGGCTGTATGGCCAGGGGAGGTCTACACTGTGTACCCACTTGTCACAGAGTAAACCACACACTCCTGTTTCTTTATTTTGTGTTGCGTCTGGGGGGTGACATGCGCATCCGCTTCCCAGTCTGCCCAGTGACTGTGTCACGGCCAGCTACTGGGCAGCACTTTATAAAATGGGTCTGCAGAATCAGTAAAATATTGTGGGTCTCCCTCCGCCATGTTAGCGTGCATGCCCAGTATTGTACTGTGTTTATGTTATTCGCAGCCGCCAGCAGGAAGTAGCTAAGTGGCCGCACATCGTAATGAGGGCGACAGGTGAAGATGGGGCTGTTTTGAATGGTGCTGAACCTTGGCGATTGATTTGTGAAAAGGCAGAGTGAGTAGGAGAAGGAGTAGGAGGGTGTAGTGCCCCCTTGTGGTGGGGTTGTGATTTCGTGTTCAACTGCGGGCAGTGTTCCCGTGCTGAGCTAAATGGGTGCTCCAGACTAACGAAAGGGTTTCAACTTAGGGGACCTTTACCTCTCTGCTTTTTGCAGTGTTGGTAAATAGTAATATTTGCACAGAACAAAGTAAGTTAACAAATTGACTAATAAGTATAATTTAATTATGTCAAAATATACTCCTTGTACTCATTCAAAAAATATACTGCAACACATGGAAAATGGCAACTAAAGTAGCAGCGTTTCCGTTTGTGTTTCAGTCAACTTTAAAATGTTGGGGAAAAAATACTATTTATATACATATTTCTATTTTAAATTATATTGCTCAATGTAGGGCCGCTTTTAGTGGATGAGGGCTCTTGAAAATTTAAGAAACAGAAAAATATCGATGGTATCTTTATGATCAAATTATCCACATTTCTAATCATATGCACATATTATGAAACATATTGTAAAATACTCTCTATGGTACATGCATCAAATGTGGATATTTAAATGAGATATATATAATATATATATATATATGATATTATATGATATTATATGATCTGAAGATAGAAGTGGCAGTAATTCATATATCTTGTGATATATGCTTTATATTTTTACTTGTATTAAAGATGAGCTCCTTATATTTTTGTTTTATTTTAACCTTTAATTTGTAACACTTTTGTTAGGAGTATCACCTGGAAAGAATGTGTTTAGAAACTGCACACTAATGACCAAGAGAGTGAAATTGTCTGAAGATGGGTATAAAATGGACTGCAGGCATTTGAGTGTCAACATTTAAAGCTTTCTCCCATTTTACCACTGTTTTGTATATATAAATATATGGAAAAAAAACCTTCATAGACTTAATGTAAAGGATAAGAAGAAGAGATTCCCTAATCTGTCAGTTGCTGTTAGCCGTCACTGCAAACCTGTGTCAGTTGTTTATGTGACTCGATGTCGAATGTGTCCGTGTGATGATCACCCCAGCAGACCCAATCTTGAGAGTGACCTGAGTCTATGTGGTCATGCTTGAGCGTAACGGGCACCCCTTTTGTAAGTCACCCATCACAGCAATTAGCATAAAGCAATAATTAACAAAGTAAAAGCTATTACTGACTCCAGCTGCGTTGCCAGTGTGTTCTGTGGAATGTGGGGTACTTCGTTGTAACTTTTTCTGTCATTTCTCTCGTCTGTCCTATATGTCGCTAGGCTTCATAGGCACAGGCACTAGTACTGTGCTGAGGCCAACTTTATACTTGCATGTGTTTAAACTTTGTATGTTTCCAGGGGTGTACCCAGCACTTCTCTACTGGGTGGGGGACTGGGTGGGGGGCACCTAGGTCTAGTCATTTTATTGGGGTTGCATTTGGTGGATTATGATAAAAATGTTCACAATCATTCAAATTTTACAGTAGCCAATTTAATAATAGCAATAGATAGACTACAAGCATATCGCCAAAGATCACGGAATGACCTTGTGCACATCTAAATCTAAAGACACGTGCACTGGTGTTACCTGCACAACTGATTTAACATGGCAGGAATATGCACTGCATGTATACCGGTAGGATATTTCATGTATTTCCCTGTATTTGGGCAATGGAAGTAATTTTCGATAGGAACGTCTGCTAAATGCCATAAATGTAAATGCAAGCTGGAAAAGTTAGCTGACTATGTTAACCTCTATGCTAGCTAATGTTACTTTATGACTAGCTAAAAACAGCCCAACTTGGTTCATTTGCCACAACAAATTCCACCACCTTAAATTACATTTGGAAATCTTATTAGATGGCATTAATGTTTAAACTATCATTAACCAACCTGATGTTACTGTTGGCTAGCAAGCTGTGCAGTGCCCTCGAAGTCTCCTGCTGCTGCAGGCACTCCATCCGCATCGCACAGTAGCCTATCAGAGCCATGCACTGTCACACAGGGGCCAATCACTGTGTGGAAAACTATCAGTGGTTTTATTTATTTTTTTTATTTGTTTTTTTTTTACAATTGTCTGCAGTCATGTGCAGTCCAGGGTAGGCGACAGATGGGGGGCAAGCTTCAACCAAGGTGGGCAGTGGCCCCCCGAGGTCACCACATTGCTCCGCCTCTGTGTGTTTCTGTACATGTGATTGGTTGCATGCTTTGGTACATCACAAGCCCCCCTCACACACACCATCACTCCAAAGAACCTTAAAATAGCTTGAAGAAGAGGACATTGGAAGGATATGTGGTCTTTCAAATGTTATACTGTACTCTTCTGAACTAATCAAGATAACTTTAATCATTCTACCTTTTTTCTCAATTTCAAATCATATTAACCATTATCAGGCAAGATGGACTGAGATCAAGTTCTGTCTGTTACAGAACTGAGTTCCTGGCTTGTATACATTTTTTACATTATGTATATTGTAGGTATGTTTTATTATTTAAGATGGTGACGTACTGTAATGGTCACAGGGGGACGCAGCTGTGTAATTGAAAGGTTTCTGGTTTGAGTCCTCAACCTGCAGATATCCTGAACAAGGCACTGCTCCCTGGGTGCTGAAGTAGCTGCTCACTGCTATGTCACATGGGCTAAATGCAGAGGACACATTTCGTTGTTGTGCTGTGATGTGTCAACAATAACGATTAGTTGACTTAAATATTTGTTTTTTAATAATTCAGACCATTGATACCTAATCAGGTCAGCCATAGCATACCACTGTTTTGTATATATAAATATATGGAAAAAAACCTTCACAGACTTAATGTAAAGGATAAGAAGAAACCACCTGCCTAATATCGTGTAGGGTCCCCTCATGCCACAAAAACAGGGTTAGGGTTAGAAAAGACCTCTGAAGGTGTCCTATGGTATCTGGCATCAAAAAGTTAGCAGCAGACCCTTTAAGTCTTTTTTTCATGTTCCTCAAAACATTCCTGCACAATTTTTGCAGTGCAGCTGCTGAAAGCGACCACTGCCACTGCAATACAGGGTTATTCTGGGTCTGCAACAATGTTTGGGTAGATACTGTGTCAGAGTAACATCCACATGATCTCACTCCGTCAGCTTGTCTCCTTCCCATAGTGCATTCTGGCACCATCTGTTCCCCAGGTAACTGATGCCCATGCGCCTGGTCGTCCACATTATGTAGCAGAAAATGTGACTCATCAGACCAGGCCACCTTCCTGTATTGCTCCCTAGTTCAGTTGTGGGGCTCATGTGCGCGTCGTAGGTACTGTTGGCCGGTGGACAGGGCATGGGCACTCTGACCGGTCTGCAGCTACACAGCCCCACAAACAACAAGCTGTCAAGTATTGTGTGTTCTGACACTTTTCGAACATAGACAGCATTGACTTTTTCAAGCAACACCGAGCCCTGGGCACCCATAACTCCATTGCCAGTTCACAGGTTGGCCTTCCTTGGACCACTTTTGGTAGGTACTGACACTGCTTACTGGGAACACCCAACAAGACCTTCCATTTTGGAGATGGAGTCGATAAATCCTTACGCTTGCCCATTTTTCCTGCTTCCAACACATCAACTTCAAGATCTGACTGTTCACTTGCCTGATGTATAATGGCACCCTTGAGAGATGCCATTGTAACGAGATAATCAATGTTATTCACCTCACCTGTCAGTAATTTTAATGTTACGGCTGATCAGTGTATATTTATTGATCCTCAGTTCTCACTGTCGACATTCAAAGTGTTTCTGTTGACATAACATGCAGCATAACTCAGATTTAAATTCTGTATGGGTCGTGATGTATTGGGTGGTATTGGGTATTCTGACATTCCTAAGAGAGTCAGAGATGCCACACACAGTGAAGCCAATCAGATGAAGCTGAAGGCTGCCCCTGGTGCCTGCATACAGCTTCAGAATTCTCCCATACAGCACGTTATCAGTAGCTAAATCGTGCATCATTCAGATGAGGATGACAGCTTAGCACCGAATGTTGATATTCTGGTGCTTGTGTTTCATCATATTTTTCTCTACTCAGTGCCACAATCGTTCTTGTGCTACTAACAACCAATGAAAACAGGCCAAACAGAACATTAATAACACATCTGCTATTTCCGGAATTAATTTTGACATGGTGTTAGGGTCATACTGAATGGGATAGTGTTGTCTACAAACAGGCTTTATTAAAGCAATCCGGCGTAGGTGTTTCATCGACAGACATGAGTAATTAGTCTCCATCACTGTGGACTGCAGACCCAAGGCTGTCCTTGACCAGAATAACAATTACACTGAACTATAAATGTGAAAATACTGTTTTCACAGTATGAAATATACATTTTTGGGCTCACAACTATTGTTATTTATAATAAGTCTCTAGAAATCTCTTGGCACTGTAGCTAAGCCAAATGACCTATATTATAATAATTTTATAATAATAAAATAATAATAATGCATTCTCCAGCTTTCTTTGTTATGACATCTATTTCTTCATCTATTATTTTTAATAATCCTTTATCTTGATGTACAATGAAAGCCTCACCCAGCACGTCAACGCGGTACTGCACTGCCACCTAGAGGAAGAGATTTTATTAACAGCCTGACTTCACTAAGAAGCTGTCCATTTCTTGCATTTTCTCTACAGCGGTCCGAATTGTCCGAGTCTTTCCAGTACTGGTTTCTGGCGAGCCTGGGACCCTTGCCCAGGCCGCACATAAATGGGAAACCGTGGCTGAGATGGCAGTACACTGCAGGGTACTTACACACAACAGACACGTCTATTTGCCTACTTACTTGTTTGCCTAGTTATACTGCACAGATTCAGCACTATGAAACATATAACCAACGCACTTCACCAAATGGGTGTTCTGATAGCATTTATGTCCCAGCTTTCCTTTGTTGCTGCATTTTGCATTAGGATGGGGTTCATTTATTTATTTTTTTTCCAGTGGAGTTAATTAAAACATCTTCAAACAATAAGCCAGCAGTATATTTGAAATGGAGAATAAAACCACATTTCTTCAACGGGATTCTGATTAGGCTGTTCTTGATTAAATATTATAGTTCTCAATGAAGCTGGAATATAAGTACGCAAGTAGAAGACTTTGATAAATCCATCGTTATTGCTATTATTACCCATCCATCTTCTAGCTGATTATCTAGTCAGCTCAGGGCACCAGGCTGGGGGGGAGCTTGGGCAGGCTGGGCACCTCTCCATCGCACGGCACACACACAACAATAATAATAACTTTTATTTGTATAGCACCTATATAATTCACGCTTTTTAACCACCAAAGACTTAAGCTATAGCTGCTTCACCAGCCTATTGTCACTATCTGCATCCTAAATATTTTTTCTCTATCCCACAGAAAAACTAACACCCCACATTCAATAATACGACATCTCGAATATCAATATCGATTTTTGAAGGTGGTGATGTGGCTCTGTTCCAGCCCGTGCCCCATGACCTGAGTGACCCCCGGACGTGCCCTGATCTCCTTTCCTTATAACAAATTAAAGAGGAGCTGGAGGCTCTGTTTCAGAGAATGACGGGTGTGCAGAAGTCAGATCCCATTTAGATTTTCCCCATTTCATCACTGGAAGACAATTGAGTTCATGTTTCATTGTTAAATCACTTGTCTCCTGGGTAATCGAGTCATATGACCTTCCTCTTCCTTGCATGCTTACGTAAGCTGCAGTGATCAAAGGTAGGCAGGAAGACCTACCTCTTTCAGAAATACCTGGATTAGCACTTCCGGTATTATACTCTTTTCATTAAAAGTAAGAAACGTAAAAGAAACAGAAGAGTATCAGACAGATGGTATTCATAGCCTGGGTTGTATTGAACCAGTATCAAATTATCAAATACTATAAATGTAAATGTAAAGTCACTAAAACCCTGCGAGGTTTTGCAATGGTTTCCCTGGTAAGATGGTAATAATCATATGGCTTGTGTAAGCATTGATAAAACAGTGACTGATTACTGCGATGGCACTCTCTGGTGTCCATTTTGGCATTCCTGCGGTATAAACAAATCTCTTTCATTAGCAAGTTCTCAGCTCTGAAGGGCAAACTCACTGAGATTTAAAAAAATGGAAACAAGCAAACAAGGCGAGTATCGCAAAGGGACCGGGAGAACGAGACACGATCCAGAGGGTGGCTTTCCAAAAAGGGGGAAGCATTGTTACAAACAGAATATACAAGAAACCAAAGGCCCACAAAGCCCACGGGGTTAGGCAGGGAAAACGGCAAAGAAACACTAATGGGGAACCCAGGTACCACTGGAAGAACCTAACACAGCACTCACACCTACAATGACAAGACAACAGGGCAGAGGTAGACACCTACGTATATGCACATTAATGATGAAGTCCGCACTAGGGATTAGGGCAGGGAATATACAGGACACACTGGGAACCAGGTGAAAGAGGACAACTACAAAACTGGACCCTTGACCAGTCAGGCTCAGCCCATTCAGGCATCTGCTAGCCTGGGGAACAGGGAAAAACCCTACAGGTAGTAAGACGAGAAAAGAACGGGATGGCCAGCGCCACCTACTGGCCGAACAGGGAAACAAACAGAGCAGGACAAAACAGGGCCTGATCTCATGGTTTCCCCAAACTTTGTGACTGGGCGGGCAGGTAAGATAGACTGTCTTTTACTGTTAATTTTGTATTGCATATATGTTAGGGGTGTAAAGGTACACAAAATTCACTGTCCAGTTCAAACCTTGGTTTTGCCATAGCTTGGGGGTCACAGCACACAGTCAACTAACGCAGAGCTAGAGGTCAAGGGCCTTGTTCAAGGGCCCACCAACATGTGACTGTCAGAAGTTGAAACAGCTCAGTGGGCACAAACACGTAGAATAGACATGGAAAAAGCCTATCTTTGTTTATTGGGCCCCCGAATCACTAAATCCACCACTGGGTACAGTTTGATGTCATCGATATCCCACAGTGACATCAGACAGGTGATATCACAATGTGATGTCACTGTGAGATCATTATGAGATTAGGATTTGATCTCGTATATGTTAGATATTTATAACATTGTGGTGATATCTAATATACAGTATATCATGCCCTAACTGGCAGTGCTCTCGTTTCACCCCCATAACTGACTGTAACCAGCATTAGCCACAATTAACATGTTTTCCATGTTGAACATCTTCTTGTGAATTTAAGTTCTGTCCGTATCAAAAAAATGTACTCATTGTGTGTACCAAATTGAAAATGGTGCAACTTACTTAGTAGTATATGTCCCATTACAGCCCTGATAGCTATGGGACTGGATTGTACACACTCTTCCTCAGTCCAGTACTCTAGCTTCCTCATAAACAGACTGTTGTAATTAATGAGCTGCCATTGTCCGTGTACATTTGGCGTCTCCCTACAGGCACTTCCTCTCTCTTTGTACTGTTGGATCTGGAGGAGATTCACTCGGTGGGCCTTCAACCTCTCCAGCTCTGGCCCCGATACCTCCTGTAGACCATCTTAAGCCAGTGGCGTTGCAAGCGGGGGGGGGGGGGGGTCTTTGGGTTTTACAAAACCCCCACTTTTTCTGAATCACGATTTCTTCCCCCACACTTTTGTCATATTAAAACGATACTAAAATATGTACTGATGTACTGCTACAGGCACATAATGTATGCCAGATGAGGTTAACTATCCCTGTGAGCCCTTGCTAACCAATGGCATTGTATTTAAGGTTATAGCAGCTAGCTAGGGGTTAACTTTACCATATACGTTAGGGAAGTACCTGCGTGGTTTTCTTTTTATTTCAGTCTGTCTCGTGCAGCATCATATGTTTCTATCATAGAGCTGTCTTGAAGCAATCACTCTCTTTTTGTCATGCAATATTAGGATGCACAAAAGGAAAAGGCAGGGCAAGAAATACTCATTTTATTTGCATAGTGTAGATGTAAAGAAAATGTAGAAATGCAGGAAGTCATATATAACTGCCTGTTATAATAATTGAATTATAATTTGGCTGTGATAATTTCAAGGGGAGTTTTACTTCCCCATCCCAGAACCCCCGTCACTATTAAAAAGCTTGATACGCCCCTGTCTTAAACCCAAGTCTTCATTTCACATCATATGTCTTAAAAACTAAAATTACAGACAAAACCCTATACATAACACCTTGCAAAAGCGGGTGATTCATGGGTCTTCATTAAGGTTGATAAAATTCTGCTGATTGGTCAGTGTCCTATAATCATGCATGTGTCACTAATGTGAAACAGCCAAATGATTCTTTTAATCAAGGAAACAAGGTTTGAAGTAGTTTGTAAAACCATGAAGTATGGTTTATGGGATGACATGGATTATCTGGTCACCCTAAATTTCCACCAACACAAAATCATTATAGCCTCGGCGTGCGTGCGAGGTGGGGGGGGGGTGTTGCGGTTTGTGTTTGGGGTCGGTATCTTCCACAGCTTCCATTTCCAGGCAATGCCAAACTTGGCTGAAGCTGTGGCAGAGAAAGGCTGAAGTAGCCCAAAGCGCCAAGGGTATAGCATATGGAACCCACAGCCACCAGTAACCCGCCTTCACATGCTAGCTATTCGCTTCCCTCACTGTGACTCTCACCCTGCCTTATCAGGCAAAATTCTCTCAATAATGAAATCTCATTAACTTGTCAGGCAAGCTTATTATTTCACGGATATGTTATCTTATTTTCTTCACCATACCTTGGGTACCTTCAATTTTCATTTTTAACTTGTTTCATTTTAATTTTGCAGATGTATTCGGGGGGGGGGGGTTCCTGTGGCTTTGATATGTAAGGGTTTGTGGCTCAGCTGAGGGTCAAACTGCTTGATAAGCTTCACCTTTAAAAATGCGTTAAGCCATAATTGACCTGATTTCGGTTTCCTCTGCATGCTTTGGGTTCGGGTTCTTATTTAAAGGGAGAACAGGCTCAGAAACCATCCAGCTCAGGATTAGTATGAGTGGCCAAAAAAAAAAAATTGAGGAAGTAACATAATATAAATTTCACATACATTTTACAATGTTACAGTAATATTTTTCAAAAGGAGAGAGCAGTGTGTTGGTAAATGACAAAAACATGTCATAAGGAGTTATTTCAGAGTTACTTGTTTCATAATTTAATCTCCAAAAAACTTAATTGAGCTCTATGGACCTGCCGCCTCTAATTAGTACCATGCTTATTACACGAATGTGGCCCCTTTCAGATTCACCTACATTCTGCTGCCAGCTGTGTCAGACAGACCCAATTGATCATACAGTAATTACGATTTTATCTATTCTCATTCTCTAGCATATATGCACTTTTCCACCAGAAAAAAAATCCACAAAGCCTCTGTTTCAAGCCTGGCTTTCGGCAATAAATCTGCTCTGCTACTGTCTGTGTAAGTTGCCTAATTATCCCTAATTTTAAGCTAAGCAGTTAAGCTAACGGAACACCTGACATTTATAACGTATCAGATTAACTTATGTTTAAGGAGGGGGCAACAACGTATTGTCCAGAAAGAGCAATACAAATTCATTTTTGCTTGCGAAAATAAAAGCATTGGATATGAGTAAAATGATCAATAAAAACTTGGCTGTGGAAAAAGGAGAAATTTTAAAAGATTGAAAGCAATCTTTGCATGCTCCTATGAGTACTACATTTCACAACCTGCATTCACAGAGATGAGCAAATAATGTTGCTCAAAACGACCTGCCTGTAGACCTCATCTTCCCTGCAGTCTGAACTCATCTCACCAAGTCATGTGGGTTACTTCCCATGTTACGTGGGTTACTTCCCAAGTCATGTGGGTTACTTCCCATGTTACGTGGGTTACTTCCCATGTCATGAGGGTTACTTCCCAAGTCATGTGGGTTACTGCCCATGTTAAGTGGGTTACTTCCCAAGTCATGTGGGTTACTTCCCATGTTACGTGGGTTACTTCCCAAGTCATGTGGGTTATTTCCCATGTCATGTGGGTTACTTCCCATGTTACGTGGGTTACTTCCCAAGTCATGTGGGTTATTTCCCATGTCATGTGGGTTACTTCCCATGTTACGTGGGTTACTTCCCATGTTACGTGGGTTACTTCCCATGTCATGTGGGTTACTTCCCAATTCATGTGGGTTACTTCCCATGTCATGAGGGTTAATTCCCATGTTACGTGGGTTACTTCCCATGTCATGAGGGCTACTTTCCATGTCATGTGGGTTACTTTCCATGTTACATGGGTTACTTTCCATGTTACATGGGTTACTTCCCATGTCATGAGGGTTACTTCCCATGTTACGTGGGTTACTTCCCATGTCATGAGGGCTACTTTCCATGTCATGTGGGTTACTTTCCACGTTACATGGGTTACTTCCCAAGTCATGTGGGTTACTTCCCATGTCATGAGGGTTACTTCCCATGTTACGTGGGTTACTTCCCATGTCATGAGGGCTACTTTCCATGTCATGTGGGTTACTTTCCACGTTACATGGGTTACTTCCCAAGTCATGTGGGTTACTTCCCATGTCATGAGGGTTACTTCCCATGTTACGTGGGTTAATTCCCACGTCATGAGGGCTACTTTCCATGTCATGAGGGTTACTTCCCATGTTACGTGGGTTAATTCCCATGTCATGAGGGTTACTTTCCATGTCATGTGGGTTACTTTCCACAGTCCAGAAACATGCAGCTTGATGTTTCTAAATTGCCCAACTAGCACTATTGTGTGCAGGGGCGTAGGAACTGGGAGGGAAGGGAGGGCATTCCCGCCCCCAAGTATTTGGCTCCACCCCCCACCCCCATAGAACTTTAAATTATTAAGCTGTGCCCCTCCCAAATAAACTCTCTTCTATGCCATTGCTTGTGTGTGTGTGGACTGGCATCCCCCCCACTTGTGTAACTTGTAAGTCTGCGACATAATCTCGTCCAAGGTAATATCGGGATTTTAAGGGATCAAGGTTCACTGAGTCTGGTTTTATAGTTGAAAGTTTGGACAACACTAAGATGCAAAGTCTCACAAACTGGACCATCCCACCCATATTACTCAGCAATCCCTGCATTCGTTGGACAGGGAATCACAGAAACTGGGGCATCTACCTCACACTGCCCAACAATCCCTGCATTCATTAGATGGGACATCGCAGGAACCAGGTAACCAGGTGCCCTGACTTGGGCAGCTGATTGGACAAAAGATTCCAGAATGATGTGTGCATGAGAAGGACTCGAGTAGGGATTATTGGTGGAGCTGGGGGCAGATAGTGCTAAAAACCAACTAAAAGAATCATATTACCCAATCAGAAGCACCGACACTGGCAAGAGGCGGACAAGACGTCAAGACTGAGCAAAGCTTGTCGCTCAGTATATACTGGGCCTGTGACTTCTTGTTTAAGTTAAGGTCCAGGCGAGAGGAGTCTAGAAGTCAGATGTCTAGACTGTTGTGTATGGTGCTAGATCAGTACAGGCTCTCTAGCTAGTCCGGGTGTGAAGACAGTGAGATCCACGTGATTAGTGCTTGTAAATATATTTGCACCTATGTAGGCTTTTTGTTCTTTTCATTTTCTGATTGACAATCTCTGGCAGAAGAAGTGCTGCTCCCCAGAAAGCGTTCAAGAGAAGATGACAGAACGATATCTACTTTAAAGTGCCACGCTGATGATGACATGAAGACACTATCAAAGATAAATCTTCAGACTTCAGAAGTCCTTAACAAAGCTGTAAGAATAAGTGCACTGTAAAGCTGAAGTAGCTGTACGTCCCCCACTGGTGTGTGATAATAGTCTTATAAAAGACGAAAACTTTACATGCTTGACAATGTTCTTCTCTGCCTGGAAGATAGTGCTTCCACAAGCTCGGGGCTGATGTCTTGCCTTCAAGAGTGCTATAAAAATCAAACAGCCAGCCAAATATTTTGTTTACACTTGTACTGAAATGTCCCAGCAATGTGGATCCTAATCTATATTCATACTGGGCAGGAAAATTAATAATGCATAAAGAGAAGAATTATGTATCCATCCTGAAATGAGCCTTGACTTTAGAAATCCCACTTCTTTGTAGAGTTTAATGAGCATTTTGCCTACTTTGACCCTCCTCTGTACTATGTAAGATGTATGTAAGGATGAACCCTTGTAACCTAGCCATAAAGGACCCGTCTACTAGTGGAGAATAATGATGCTATACTATACATTACTTTGGAGCTTACTAAAAACACTGGGGTTTTAAAGCACATACTGTATGGTTATACTAAAGCGTAAGGCAGTGGATCTTAAACTGTAACGTGCAAATCACCAGTTGTGCTTAGAGCGCCCCCAGGTGGTATACCTGACAAGACTGCGGTAATCTGCTGTGCGCACTCAAGAAGATTGTAAATGTAAATTGGAATCAATTACTTGACATTAAAGATAATTTTCTTAATCATTTTCAGGCAGAATAAGATATTTTTCATATTTTGTGTTATGGCACGTTTGGGGCAAAAGGTCGCTGGATACATTCCCTGAGCTGAGTGAGGTACCCTGAGCCGCCCGCTACCATCTCACGTGTGGGTTAAATGCAGAGGATGCATTTTGTTGGTGTGTGTCATCAATGACAATCACTTTCTTTTATGGTTAAGGGCTGGGTGTGGGGTTAGGGGTGTGGTGAGTGGCATTAGGGATCTTCTTATAGAAATGAATGGCCAGTCCCCACTTAGATAAGAATACAAATGGTGTGTGAGAGCATTCAGGTCACTGTGAGGTTCTGACACTCATGAGGCACGCTGCTGCTTTGGTTTGAACTGAGGTGGCACTTGGTCTAATGAGTTTGAGATCCACGGGTCTAGTGCAATGTCTGATGTTTACAGTCTTCTCACAACAAAATTATTACAATATAACAATGTAACAGTAGCAAAGGCAATTATAATTATAATTATCTCTAAACTGGCAGATATATTGACAGATAAAACAATGACCTTCTGTAAGCAGGTTTTGACAATTTCTCTTCTGTGACAACAACATTAACCTTCAATTTTCTGTAACTGGTTGTACAGTACAGGGTCACTGGAACTCCTTCCAGGAAGCATGGGTCACAAGGCTGGGAGGGGTGGGGGGGGGGCAGGGAAGGGAAGCACCTAGCGGCAATGCCGGAAAACAGCAGCAGGGGATGCAATATGCATACAGATCTGAGTTAGGAATCAAACTCACAACTCTGACAATGTGCTACGCTTGAGCAGCCTTTAATAAAGTTACTGAAGTGTATTGTTTAACTTGTTTCAGACTGTGTCTATCGATAAATTATGCTCTTCAAGCGCTGAAAGGGGAAAAAACAGTGACCCACGACTCCTGCAAGCTGAAAAATGAGAGTCAATACAAGATACCTTGGCAACTATACAGAATAAGCTATACGAAAAATCACGGAAATCTCCAGCAATGTGTATCAAAAATGACCCAAAATCAGGGGTCATTTCATTTGCAGTTGGTTATCTCAGCAGTGCGTCTACTGGCTGGCAGTATGTTTGACTGACTTTGGTGCCATCAAATGCAGAGGCATTTGAAACAGTCAGCGGGGCAAACAGGAATAACCTTTGCTGTCTTATAAAAATTGTACAACTGAACTATCAAATTTCCATTGCACGCTGTGTTTGAGAACTATTCGGATAGGCCGGAAGCAGTGTTCCTAAACACATCTCCAACAGACCAAAACCTAATAGGGTCTGATAGAATCGCTTCAATATTATAGCGACTAGAGAAAAGCACGCTGGTAGGGGATTGGTGGATGTCATTTGGCATAAGTGCTTGTGTCAGACACTTGTTTTATTAAAAACAGCCTTGGTGAGCCTGATAGTGTGGTGACAAAGCTTGGGGGGGGGGGTTCATTGTTAAGTCACTCTGTCGTTCTAAAATATACTCTGTTTTATATATCTGTTTTCCAATATACCATTATGAGCATTACAACATGTCGTGGAAACTGAACTTGCTTTTAATATAATGTTCTGGAGCAGTTTAGCAGGCTGTGTGTTTTGTGGGGGGTCCTAGAAATCCATGCGCCCCACCAGCCTGATATGCACAGTATTTCCAGTGACGCACAGTGGCCATGAATACCATGAAAGGGGGAAGTCCAGATGAGAGGGGCCCTAAAAAATTTGGACTGTAATTGGATTGTGTCTGGGCTGGGGGCACAGTGTCTTTCTCACGCTTAATACCCCAAGGCTGAAGCGCTGATTTATTTCAAAGGACGTTTTCTGCACTTACATTACAAATGACATCTGAACCATTACAAGCTCCAAGGGAAATTAATTTATTTGGAGCAAGCCTCTACTCTTCTGTTGTTGCAGGGCACAGACTCACAAACACACGATGGGTAAGAGGCACCAATTAACCGAAGGGCAGGGGGACCCAGAGGAAACGCGGACTGCCAGGTGAGATTCAGTCCTCAGACCCTGGAGGTGAAAGGCAGCACTGAGGTATCGTACCACCCAGGACATCTATCATTTCTGATAGAAATGATCTTTGTTATTGTATTACTTCATTATGTTACCTCCAGTCTGAAGTTAATGCATTCCGTTTGTGCATTTTCATGAATATCTATTAGTTGCCCAGTTAGTAAAAATTTTCAGGCTTAAAAATATTCCCATTAGAATTTAGGTTTAAGCATTTGTGATTTATATGTGGAAATCCTCAAAGAATTTATCAAACAAATGCATTTTGCAAATTTTATTTAACTAATACAATTTGTATTTCACATATATATTGTCAGCTGTGTATGCTGAATTAATACGTGCTGAAATAGGTACTGTTATATATAGCTAAATCATAGATAATATTTCTTCATATGTTTTTATGATTTTTTTATTATTTTTTTATGAGGTTTCGCTTAAGAACTTGTGTGGGGGGAAAAAATAACTTTTATGGATTTTCCGTCTCCATTTTCCTGCAAATAGAGAGCTGGTCTTAATTCTCCCAACTTCCCATCCATGGTTCCATCCATCCATTTCATCCCTCCTTTCCTGCTGACGCACACCCATAACTTTAACGCACAGTCATATACTAATTCGGTTACACCAATTCAATAAAACCTTTGGTATTATTTCAGGAGGAAAGCAGGCTTTACTCTGTAGAAGGGTTTCAGGAAAATATGTTTACTTTCACCGTGAAGTGTAATAATTGAAGGTGCATCAAAATCAATTCTGAATAAGCCTGTAGTACAGGCTGTCAGACAAATGGTGAGGCCTTTGTCCATTCGTGCACAGAAACTGCACCAACATTTAGAACTGTATACTTTCATTTCCCATCCTTCCTCGACATGCAGTGCATGTACGTGTTTCCAGGAAAACAGTGGGTAGCTAAGTTTGGAATTCTTTTCATGCTGAAACTACATGGGTCATCAAACCATTAGGCACAATGTATAAGAACATGTATAAAGTACATAGCAAACCATTTGATCCAAACCTTTACAGAATCTTATTAGGTAAAACAGTCCAGTAGCTCTTAAGGATTTATGCTTCACTCATCCTCAAGGGCACAACCTCAGCTATCTTTTTATTAGCTGACATTCTGGTGCAGATCCAGAACATCTCAGGCAACACGGCGAGAATCACAGCACCGGCGTTGTTCTCCATACTTCTTAAATCACTTTCTTTCTTGTGTCAATTGAATTATGATACAGTTAGTATACTGCTTTGCTTCAGTTCCAAATCTCTATTGCCTCTGGAGACACCTTTTCCGGGAGATGAGTGGCACCTCCCATCCATGGAGAGCCACCCCCCCTGCCGCTCCCGATCCGTAATGAACCCGGGCAGCCCTCCCCCACGGGATGGTGAAGAGGATGCTCTTCACAGCGGATACTGGGGACCCATAAAGCCGGAGGCTGACAAGCCCCCGTTGGGGGATCGTTTATGGAGCCTGTATTGTCACCATGCAAATGTACCTGCAGACACCTTTGAGCTGTTCTGTGAGTTTCTTGTAAAATATTATGTAATATGGGGCCATGTAGAGCATATCTACTTCATTAATTATAAAGGGGGGGGGGGGGGGGGGGAGTTTGTTTGAATAAATACTTTTGGTCAGAGCAAGAGGGTGGTTTAAGTCAAATTAAGGTTTTGTGAATTTGGGC
>JAODKM010000042.1:16895645-16905663 GCA_026780845.1 Petrocephalus sullivani
GCGGTGGCTGGGGGGGGGGGGGGGCTGGCGGGGCGGCTTATGTTTATATACAGCATGTTTGTATACTCCATAGCTATGGTTCACTGTAAATCAGAACATTGAAACTTTTTCAGCGGTCTCAGAGGTTCAGAGTTACTCATTAACTGTTAATTGACTGCGAAAATGACTTTTTGCAAGTCCCCTGTTGACTGTTTACACTATGCAGTATTCTAAACTGTGACATAATTATAAACGGTAACGTTTACATTGCCTACCCCTTCATAATGCCTTTATGATGCATTCGTAGAACATTCATTAGCCTTCATAATGCATTATAAGAACATTCTTAAGCAGCATGTAAGTATACCCTAACATCCTAACATACCTTAACAGCTTTAATGTGCATTAATTACAAACATTGCGATTGTATACTCGAATAGTAAGGTGCAGTTAATACAAATCATCACCTTATAAACTGCATAGTACAATACTGTATCTTTTTTGTCTTATCTGTATCCTATGATCAGGGCAGTATAATGTTGCAAAGTGTCACTGTCCTCCCACCCCACCCACCCTGATATGTACCATCTACATGTTGCACCTGTCTTATTTGTGTACGGGAGTCCCATCCCAAAGGTTCTGACATTTATCGCTGTATTTCTCTTCTGGAGACCTTTGCATATCGTCAGCCTATTACAGGACGATTATGCCGGTGGTCATGCAATCGTAGAAATGTCACAGTGCGCCGCCAAAGGTCAGTGCGATAGCGTGCAGCCCGTCGTCATTCTCGGCACACGCGCCCGCTACGGGTCACATGGGGTCACGGCACAGCGAGAAGCCACCGAGATGAATGCGGTAGGTTTTCGGGTCCCTGGGTTGGATTTTTCACGCGTTACGGTTTGTCGCCTCCCAAGTTACCCCTTTCACACAGTGTCCAAACACTGCAGCCCGCCAATTTTGAGGGTACGTTTCTTTCTGAGCCAGCTTGTACTACAGATATGTCTGATGGGTCTTTTGTACTGCTGTATACGGAACATACTTTGAGACATTGGTAGGGTTTTAAGCAAATAATAACAATAATAAATACAAATCAATCTGCAGAACAAACATCAACCATCATTTCCGTAGGTAAGCGAGAGGAGTTACTGATTGGCTCAGGTGCCTCTTGCCTTTCAATTAACCCACCCCTGGAGGTACCACACCTCCTGGGATTCCATGAGGATTCCTCAGGGCCACTGCCTCGTTGGTGCCACCTGCTGTTCACATTCAGGATGACACTGTGATGTAGTATGAAAGAAATTGGAAATTATGTTCAGCTTGCATGCAAATCGTAGACTTGTCACATTCTAGCAATTATTATCATTCTCCTAGCATGCAACAGCAGCTGTAGATGACCTATACTTCTCAAACCAGTCCTCGGGGACCCCCAGGGTGATCTAAGCTTCCTGCCAGCTCCAAGGGAGCTGAAACTGGAAAACCGTGGACCGTCTGGGAGTCCCCCGAGGACTGGTTTGAGAAACTCTGGCCTACACACCCAACCATAGCAGACATAACAGGCTGCTATTCAGCTTGGCCTAGCCTGACCTGGTGGATAGCAGCTGTGGATGGATGTCTCTCCCTCAAACATACCCAGAGACCCTGTACCAACTAACTCTGCCTGTGAAATATATCCACTTAAGGAGAACATATGAATGATTCATTTCGGCCATCTCCCATTAGTGACAAGTGCCTCCATTTTTTTCCAAGCCAGAAGTTAGCCGTTGACCCTGCTGGTTGCTTGTGCCATTAAATGTGTGATTGCATAACTGCTTTCAGTGTTTTGCAGCAGGAACTGGACAGCTGGCGCAGTGCAGGCTGATTAGGTGATGTCACGTCAGCTCTCTTAGAAGGGACTGAACAATCAAAGTCTGTCACTGTTAAATTTAATGGAGTTCTTGCTTAGGTATGGTGACAAAAAAGCTGCCCTGTGCTTCCTGGCCGATTTACACGGGGTTACAAATGAACGACTTCAGACATGACTCTCAATCGCTATTCGGTTCGCCAAAAAAATTCAGCTGAAGGTTTTCCTGATTTCCCAGCTACGTATTGTGCAGGTGATGGGACAGCCAACCATCTTCACGTGCAAAAATGTTTACGGTCATACAGTGAGCTGCTGTGAGACTTAAATAACCCACTTTGTAATATGCTGCTTATTCTCTTACAAAATGGTAGTTTGCTGATAGCCTGTTAGTTTAGGATAGAAGTATATACCTTTACGCGTGGAAACTTTTGAAGTGGAAAAGAGGTTAGTGCTGTGGTCGTATCCCTCTGGGGTTTTTATCCTTAACCCCATCTCTGGGGGTCTGTCTTGTTCCTTCTGTGGTAATATTGCTTTCCTCCCATGACGCAAAGCGTGTGCCTAGGTCAGTTGGCAGCTTGGTGTGTGCCCTGCCATCGACTGACTGGTATCCCCTGCCTTGTGACATATGCTTCCTACATCAGGATGCAGGCTCACTCTGACCCTGGACAGGATTGCTATACCAGACCTTCTGCAGACCAAAAGTGGTAAGTCATAATTATGATGTCCGACAGGCAGGATTAAAATCATGGCCTCACCTCGAGTTATTAAACAGATCAGCCACATGGTGGCGCTGTAGTTCTAAGAACAAAGATGTTTACCTCATTTGGACAAAAATCATCAACAATGTGGCCAAATTTCTCTTGTCTCTTGGATTCTTTAGCTGTGAACAGAAAATAGGTCTCACGCGGTTTCAGCCATTTCTGCTCCTTTGGAGTTTTCACCGCTGTGAGGTTTGTCCAAAGCGTTTTACAGACACCTCCCCCTAGACTGCTCATTTGATCAAGCTTGGACTGATCAAGCAGTAATTCCTCTGAAATTTGAATGCTTGTTCCACTTTATGGACAGACTGCAAGCGATCCTCTTCAGCTGTTTTTGGGTCTGACACAAGGTGCTGTTGACTCAGAGCTTTGTGTATATTTCAGTTTTGTCAGAGAGGGTCGTTCACCTCCCCTGGCAGCCACCTCATTGCTGAATCAGGACCTCAGAGCATCGCCTCTTTCGTGGAGGGGAAGGAGACCTCCTGCTCATTTTTGCTCAGCGATTCTGCGGCTTCATGCGACCTAAGCATCCTCCACCATACCCATACACGTATTCCTGCCTTTCACCCCCAGCTCCACTGGAACACACATCACCTACCAGCACCCTGCATCAGGTAGTCCTAAAAGCAGATGTCCTAAGTGAGACGCAAAGGTTTGTCCACCAGAACAGCATTAACTGCAATGCTGGCCACAGTTAGGGTCACCTTACTTTGATGGTGTGGGGGGCACGGCCCAATAACGGGCCTCAGTAAGGACTGGGGGCCCGGAGTGGGACCTGGGGGTGCACAATGTATTTGAAAGGTGCACAAAAAAAAAGCATTGCCAAAGAGAGAGCTGGCCGTGTATTGATATGTAGTGATAACAAGATCGTATAGTAATCATCGTAATTAGCATGAGGGTCGTGATGCTGCACAGAATAGTGTTACTCGGTTAATTTCATTTTAAAACATCGTTAAAAAATATTGTAATTCGCCATATTTGTTTTATTTTGCTGAAGGCGAATACTGTAAAACTGGAGCATTTTTAGTTATTAAACGCGTGTTTAATGGTTGTCAGGTGTCTGAGTTTTTCCAAATAGGTTTCAGATTTCGATTTTTTTTGTTCGCAGACATTCACCTACTGTTTTAAGAGCAATTTCATAAACTGAGGAAAAAAAGAGTGCTGGCGGCCTTTGTGGTGAGACACCGTGTTCGAGTCATATTTAAAAGACATTACATTCCTTGGCAGTGTACCTGAATTAAAATATGTTTAATTTAATAAACATTTGGCAATTTTTGTCATCATGGCTGAGCACATAAAAGAGAAACAACCTGCTGGTCCAAACATGTTTTCCTAGACACCTTGGATAAAAAGAAGTTTGAGAGCCACTGGTGTAGTGAAGCTGGCAAGCAGAGGTGGCTAGTTCAGGTCCGGAAAGCAAAAATCCGAACCAAGATTTGGTTTCAACCCATCAGTCATAGTCTCAGCGTTCTCAACTGGTTGGTTGAAACCAAATCTTGGTCCGGATTTTTACTTTCTGGACCTGAACTATCCACCTCTGCTGGCAAGGGCCGTTAGTGAGCATAATGGGATGTCTTGGCGTGAATATGATGGCACGAGAGGCTGCATGTGTGTACAGGAGTGATGGATTGGAGTTGACTGGGGTTCAATGGGCAATAAAAGCCATGTGTGCATGTCCAACAAGGCCTGGTGAAGAGTGTGATGGGGGAATAGCTGGTAATTAGACTCTGTAAGTTATGTCATTGAGGTTTCGCAGTCTCTGGTGCTTTGTAGGTTGAAAGCTGAGCATTCAATCTGATTATTCAACTTGGGGAGGGGGGGTTGGGGTGAAATGTGTGCATCTGTGAAGGTTCACAAGCTAGCTGTAGAGCTGTATTTTGTGATGGCTTTTATTTGATTGGTTGCTGCTTAATGAAATTGCAATAAATATAAAACACAGAATAGACAGAATATGTGAGCAGGGTAACGAAGCTGGAGTCTCTGATTTTCATTTTGCAGGTCGATCACGGCAAACTGGCCGGTCATTATTCGCCAACCCCTGGGTCACAGCCCTATTGGCTGACTCTCAGATCTCCACGGCGACGAGGAAAAGCATCTCGACAAATCACCAACATCGGGTGCGAAGGAGTTCTGGAGGACATCCCTTGGTTGCCACCCATTCACTACCAGGAGTAACACACTGAAGGAACGTCTCTCGCTTCACTTTTCTTAGAACCCCTGTCAAATTCAGCCCAAGCAAATACTACCGCAATCGACCGAGAATAAAGAAATGGGTCACAGAACATAGATTACACTACGGCCTTCCTTTATCCTCCAGCCTGGGTATGATTTCCTCATGCTTTTCAAGGTCAAAGGTCAAAGGTCACTTTTGCCAACAGTTTCACTCTGGTACTGCCACTGAAGCTCAGGAAAGGCAAGCGGTGGGTGATAGAGGAACAGAGAAGGAGCACAAGAACAAGCAGATGACAAATGACAGATGGAGGAGATGGAGCGAGGGGTGGGAAAATGGTATAGAGAGAGGAGAGGAAAAAGGAGAGAAATGCGGGATGGATGGAGGAGGGCAGTTACGGCAGCAGCTGGGAGTGCTGCTGGGTTTCTCTCTGTTCCATGCGACGGGGATGTGGAGGAGAGAGACGTGTAAGAGCGGGTGTTGATAAGCACACACGGCTCAGAGGAGCTTGGGCCCGTGCACATCTCTCCTGGAGGTATACTGGAGGGATGCTGGGGGGGTAGGCGTTGGCTCAGTGCCAGCCATCTGTGGGCGCAGGCCCTGGGGATAGGATGTCCATGTAATGCGCCCAGATTCACAACACAATTAGGGCTCTTTTCAGATGCAAATGCGAGGCTTGTGGGTCCATGATGAGGACGAGGGCATGCGCATTCGGCGTGAGAGGGGGGCCATTTGTACGCTGCTGCGGATAGTCCCCCGCCGATGAGCTCCGCTCTGTGCTGGCTGTGCAAAACGCAGTGTGCCCAGTACCTGCAGACTGGAAACGGCAAGCACATAGCAGAAACCCAAGCTTATAGGACAAGAACCTCAGGGTCATAGAGCTTTAGGTTGCTTTTTTTTTGGGGGGGGGTTCATAAAACAGAAAGTGACTGTACATATTTGCATATTTGAAAAGCAACTAATGATTAGCAATCGCCAATATGTAGCATTTTTTCATTTGGTAAGTTCTCCAGTATATATATATGTATATGCGCACGTGCGTGTATATGTATGTCCGTTTTAGTATGGATAATCCAAAGCATTATGTTACATTAACAATAAAACGGAAGGATTTGCCCGCTGAGCCGTCAGCTAATCGCATTAATCACACCATTACACACGCCACCTATTGCTTCTTCAGAAGGCCAGCGCTCATCTCCTTCACGCAATCAACCCCTGAACTACGTCAGTCGGATATCGTTGCATTTCAAGCATTAGAGAGAGCGACGGCGGCGAGGGCGCCGGAAAACGGCCGCTTGGCGGTGCTATTCACCTTCAGCAGGCGAAGCAAAAGTGGCTCAATCGGGCAAGTCGAAAAGTTTTGTTAGACTAACAATGCCTATGAGAGTGGGGATGCTCGGTTGCGATTGGTTCGGCATTTGTGCTCTCTTTGCTGTGATTGGATAAAACGTGCTAAAGGGGTGGGAGGAAGGAGAGGGGGGCCCGTCGGCCCCGCCCACCACACGGGCACCAGTTCGCTGCTAGAAGCGGCCCCTTAACGTGCTGTTTACTACAGGCTTGAAATGTGAGTCAAAATACACGCTACAGGAATAACGTTCTTCTGTGACAGCTGGGGGATTGCGTGCGAGCCTTTTGGTGCAACATCGAGGGGGAAAGTGGAGGAGAATAGCATTGCCATGACCGTGGATTTGATCACGATTTTATGCATCATCTATACGGTTTCTGCAGTTGAAGGTAAATGGCTGGATTTAATATCGATTTTGATCTTTGAGATGCAGTTTTGGGGATAGGCTGGGACTGCATGGTGTTCCAGGGAAAGCTGAACAGGTTACTTGGAGTGTACTTTGTGTCACCGGGGATTTAAAACGGAACACGTGGGTGTCTTCCGAATACCCTTTACGCTTGTCGGTTATTTAATTCGATGAAGTTGGTGGTGAAAGTGCAATGCATGCTTGCGTGGAAGCACTGAGTCGGCTCTGCAGCCTGATTCCGATGTACAGTCGGGAGAGTGTGGATGTGTCTCGTTAAATGTACCCACCCATTGCACATTAATTCTGCATTATCGGAAGTTCAGCAGCGCTACTTTAAACGTAAAGGAATGAACGAGTTAAGTGAATTTAGCAACGATCCTTGGTTATTTTTTTATATCATCCGCTTGTCTTTGAACAAGTCCGACGCATTGTGATATTGGTGCGATCAGATGTACATTTTATTATAAAATGTAACGCAAACGTTATTTTGTAACTGGTTACTGTTATTTCGGAAAACGTGTCAAGGAGCGTGCAAACAAGATACTTTGTATATGTTTATATAATATGTTAACAATGTTTGCAATTATTTCTTGCTTGCATTGCGGTAGGTTTTATTGGGGGTAAAATCCACATTACTGCTGTCCAACAGCTAATTTGACAATCTAGACCAATGGTCCATCGATCCTCTTGCATTCGCATGGCACTGATGCTTAATTCAGTTTTTCATATTAAACTTTTAAAACCCAGCCAGAGCCAGGAGTTTAGAAATAGATTATACATCGTCTTGTAACCGATGGCATGTCTGGTAAATTAGACTTGTCAGTAATGAATGGCACTTTTGTTACGTAAACTATTAACGGATGCACGGAGTCAGGGCTGTAAGGAATGTGTTGGTTTCAAACTCCGAATCTGAAATATAATTTCCCGACAAATTATAGAAATGCTCGAAACGCCAAGAACGTGGAAGACAGACAGATCGCTCGCGTTATATTTTAGATCTACGGGAACGTCACTGTTAGTATGTGTGTGTGGTCAAATTACGCAGAAGTGCCATTGTGGATGGAAGCTTTCTGCTATCAATCCCGCACAGGCGCCCGAGAACCCCGGTACGGCGGAGCCTGGCCGCCCCTCCCCGCCGGGCCCCGCCGCTTCTCATCTGCGTCTCCGGCGTGAGCCCCAGACACCGACAAAACCCCCCAAAAAGCTGTGTGATCTGTGATCAGCCCCGCAATTAAACTTAAGCTCAAGTTTCCTTTTCCCATTCCATTAAGCCAGAAGTCAGGGACAAAAGTATTTTAATTGCATTTGTCGATTAACGTTTTTAATTATATTGGAGTATATTGATATCTGCGTAGGGGACATTTAACACTGCGCTATACTATAATGACACTTCTCGGTAAAGCGTGTAACTGCCGCTCGCGTTATATGCAAAACCGTAGCGCGTATAGGCGCGGATCGAGCGCAGTAAGATGCTAATATGCGCTTATCATGGATTTACTTAAGGCGAGGTGACCTGGCACGTCATTGATGTTTTAGTTACTATAGTTAATAACAGCCGTGATATAATAATAATAATACTACATATAATGCATATAATGTAAGTATTGATATCATTCACTGAAATCTAATAAACAGTTAAATGTTAATAAAAATTTAAATAAATAATAAATGAAATTAATGATCAGTTTTCTCCCTAACACTTCATATTGCCGTGACTCCTATCTTCATGTACTGGCGGTGAACTTAAGTGGAAATCTTTATAATTAGCCACAACTGGACGTCTGTCCGCCGTGTGCAATGCACTCCCGTTACGCTGGATATGTGCCATCGGTGCGTGCTGGAGTACACTGTTATCTAAATTATTCAAATCGCATTAATGATGCGTTTTTTTGCTGGTCGGTGCACAATTGTATTGGGACGTTTGGTTGAGCGATCTGCCTTTATATGCAGCCTAAGTGGCTGCTAGCGCTGCCCGTATCTGCCCTTCTCCCCAGAGAGGCTGCTATATACGCCGTCGTCCTGTGAGATATGGAGCCGAATTTGGGTTATCACACCTGCACACTCTTAGCATAATGGACACTCTTTCCTGGCATCGCAGAGCACGTTGGCAGCTTCGTATACGGGATTCAGCTGCGGACTGAATTAGAATGAACTACATCTCGCCTTTTTTTTTTCAACATGTCATAGTATTTAACACACTGACTATTGGTGTTCCTGGGCTGACTCGAATCGTGTACGATCTTTTGTTCAGTAGTGTGCTTATTCGTTATTTGGATCAAAGTAAAACCCAGGTCCATTCATTTGTATTGGTGACCGTTTAAAACATGCATTTGGGTGAATTGGTGTCTCTGGCGTTGGTGCGTGGTCTGTAGTGTGTGTAAGAATAAATAGGTATGGAAAATGGGTGACTGGATGGACCCCTGTTTATACAGAAGTACTCCTAAAATGGTAACTGAATTAGGTATGATTTTCTTGAAAGTACAGTCCCAGTAACTGGATGCCCAGTGTTGCCTAATCACTTGGCAGTGACTAAATGACTTCTCTCTTGATCTTGTTGACGGTTGCAGCTTGCCAGGAGTTCTGACATTCCTGTTCCCTCGCTGGCTACCGTGCAAGGTACGCGCCGTTCTCGATGCGAGGTTTCGGCGCTGTGGACGCTCCACGGGTCTCCACGCCTCTTGGAAGCAGATTAAACGCCTCTAATCTCCAGATCGGGCCAGTAGCAGCAGAGTATAGACTGCAGTGAGAGGTGTCTCGTCCCTCCTCCTGGGAAGCAGCTACCATTGACCCGCTCGGTGGGCTTAGAAAGGAGTGGGCCAGCTCCCCGTCCTCCTCATACCTGTGTTTGAGCTATGGCTTCATTATGATTGCATCTGGGACTCTCACAATAAAGGAGAGCCATGCACACACGCTGTGTCTGCATCCTTTTCTTTCTCTTGCTTTACCTGGAACCGTTTGAAGGTCGTCATTTTCAAACTGAATCAAGGGTCTTTAAAAACGTGAATACAAACAGTCTGCCGTCTGAGGAGCGCTGGTTATGAGGCAATCTGAATCAGTTGTCCTTGATATCTTCTCCTCTGTAGCACTTAGCTACTCAGGAACCATTTTCTATTCAATATCTCCATTTATCCTCGATAATCCCACCTTCAATATCACCACCCATCAGTTCACAAAAGACTGTCCCATCTCTCTCTCTCTTTCTCTCTCTCTCGCTCTCTCTCCATCTTCCTCTCGCTATTCTTCTCCCATGAACGTTTCCTAAACCACAACAATCAGCGCCGAGCATTATTAATAATGAGGGATGGCGCCCCCTTTATGAGGTACTCATGCCAACGCCCCCGTCCATGGACCCCTGTCTCTTCCCTGCCCCCGAAGCGATCGCCCCCCCCCCGGTCTGCCTTTAATTGGCATCGTGGCAAACCGGAACAAGTGGCAGAACTGGGAATCGCAATTTCCGCGGTGAATGATGATCTGACGGCGTAGGGAATGTCACGGCTTCTTAATGGCATGCAAATCCCCC
>JAODKM010000042.1:16908960-16919651 GCA_026780845.1 Petrocephalus sullivani
AGGGGTGTGGATGGGGGGTTCCGTGGGGGGTCATGATGGGAGAGGGTGGTGATGAAGATCTCAGACAGGTGATGGGACTCAAAGCCAAACTAAAGACAGAACGGGACAGTTTGTTATGCTTAATGGGGGACTCTGATTGTCTGGAGTTTAATCTGCTGTGAGGTACAAAGCGAACCCGCTGTGCATTTGGAGTGTGGGGGGGGGGGGTGCTGCGTAAATCCTCTGTAGTGGTGGGGCCGCATCCACCGAGCCCCAGCTCGCGAGTGGCCCGCGGGCATGTCTCCGCCGGCCTCAGATGCCTGCTATAGCGGCCCTAAACCATATTTAATGAGTGACAGAAATGAGACCGGAGTCAGAAATAGCCTCGGATGTGAGCGGCGAGCAGAACAGGCCAGGACTGTTTCAGGCTGTATCTGCAGTGCATGCTGACAAGGTCAGGGCAGGCTGTGGAGAAGCTGTCTGCCCTTAGTGAAAGGGAGACCCCCCCCCCTGGGGGCAGAGTGCCCCGCAGGCTTTTTAAATATAATTCCTATTTTATGCAGGATTTAGTCTTATTTTATTTTGTATTATGGACCCTGAAGGGGCTGTTCTTTTGCGTAATTATTTATCAAGGTAAGCTGCTTTATCCCGCCTTGTTGTTCTGATCCTCACATTTTGTGACTCTTGGATCATTCTCCCCCGCGCTGCCCCCAAAGGCCACCGCTTGGCCCCGGTGCCGGGGACGGACTCGCTCCTGGCCACGCGGTACCGGGGGGCTGACAGCCAGCCTTTGTGAGACGCCGTCGCTCGCATCTGCTGGTGTTCTGCCCGATTCCTGGATGCCGCTCCATCAGCCTTGTGCCGGGTGATGTTGCCAAGGCGACCCGGGCTAATAGAGGTACCCCACTTTCCAGGCCTGGCACCGAGACCCCATTAGCTTTCAGACAGCTGCTTGGCCCGAACAGCACCCTCTACGACCTTCCTGTGTTTGTGAAGGGAATCCGTCTTAATCAAGGCTCGAAGCAGCAGGCATCTCTCCGTCTCGATGTATAGTGCAAAGACGCGCCCCCCCCCTTTCCCGTCTTATCTCCCCCTCATTTCCTCTGTCGCACTTTCATTTATATAAACAACATACAGTCCTGAGCCTTTTATCTGCACAGCTGAAATATGGATCCTGTCCTGCTGTTTGCAAAGGGCACGGTGGCGGGCCCGGAGGATTGGAGCGAGACAGCAGGCAGATTTGGGGCAGCCGAGGGATATAGGAATGGAGCGATGGACTGATGGAGGAATGGAGGGCCCCGTTTCTCACTCTGTGGTTGGCTCTAGCGTGATGATGTCATTACTGTCCTTCCAAGCAGAAATATGCTAACGGAGCATATTTATCTAGCATTATGTGTACTGGGGCCTGAAACACTAGGGGGTGCGTGGCAGGGGGTATGGGGAGCATGGTGCTGTTTTTTGAGGGGGGGGGTTGTGATTGGGCAAACGAAGCCCTTAAAATCCTAGCGACCCCGTCTGGAAGCATCCTTGAGACTCACTTGTCAAAATGAATGCTTTCGCCCTTCTGGCTAGGATTAAAGCCTTAATTAGTGAATTTTTACATCATCCAAGGATTCTTAATCCCTGCCATTTTGGGTACAAGTAATCTTTATTTCATTTTCATAGTTCTGTTCATCGTTTTTTTTTTTTTCTTCCCCCCACTGATTTAAAAAGCTCTTTGCTTGGGCTTGATAATTAGAGCTCCTGTTTTGTGTGCTCTTGTAGGAGGGCTAATGCTAATCAATCAGTAGCGCCTACAGGAACCCCAATGCATCTTATGTGCTAATGATAACAGCCGAATGCACCCGATTGGGAAGTTGAAAGGGCCAGAGGTGGTACCGAGAAATGGGACACCCTTGCTTATTCCCGATGGTTTGGCGACCCGCCGGGTTCTTGCGGAAGCCAACCGCGACAGGGTGACCGACCGCTGCCCACTTAGCGGATCCCCTGAGACTGCAGCCTGAGCAGTTAATAAAGGCGGCCTTTTGATCTGCGCTGTACGGCCCGCCGGCACAGACGTCTTGTGTCTGTCTTTCCCTCCGTTTCTCCGTCTTCTCCTGTCTTTCCTCCCAGGCCTTGTAAAAGCACCTCTTTCCTGAAAGCTCGCTCTTCTCCTTAGTCGCTGACTCCGCCGGTCCATCGCTCGTGAATCTGCTTTCGGAACTAGCGACCGGAGCCGACTGTAGGGGGCGCCGTTGAACCTGGATGCTCCGTTTCTGTGGTTGCAGCTCAGCGGGAGCCGGACTGGGCTTGCTGAGATATCTCTGAAGTTGCGCGTGCCTATCATAGCCACTGATCCACCGTGGCTCTAAATCCTTTGCTTAATGCATGTGTCTAGGCAAAAGAAAGCCATGAACTGATGCAGTAAAATAGCATTGCAATAGTCTTTTATGATGTGTGTGTGTGTGTGTATTTGTAATTATTCCAATGTCCCCGCAATGTGACAAAAATCCAGTTACTTTTTACCTTGTGGAGACATTTTTCCAGGCCCCACAAACATAGCCTAAATTTTATAAAAATCTTTGAATGCAATCAGAAAACTGAAATAGCCAAAAGTCTTCTGTTTGGTTAGTATTTTGTTTGGCTACTTACTTACTGGGCAGGCCTTAATGATGTTATTGTTGGGATTATGGTGACAGCTTTAGGCTGCACCGTGGACAGGCTCCCTTGGCCTGCAGGGTTTCTTGTCATATGTGACGTAATCAGGGTTTTGAGCTTCGCATACCATCTAGTTATCTCCTCACTGTGTGTATTACTGACAGACAGCCTTGGCAAATGTCATAGATTAGCATTAAAAACTGGACAGTGGTTCCCATTATCTCAGTAATATGATGCCTACATACAGCAAGAATATATACAGAAGGTCTACTAAGTACAGAACTCGGCTGTAGTGCTCTTGTGGTGTATACCTCCCATAGAAGTCTTTAGGTAGTCTGTTGTTAATATAGTTATAGTTTTATGTTTATGTCTTGCGTCAGTCCAAGATGACCATCTAGCTGCTTGGCTGGAAGACCTCACACAATAGTGAACAAACTCTTCTATGAAAAACCATGAAAACGGCAGCGTACGTTAAGATGCACTTTATTTATCTTTAAAGTGCCGTGTTACCAGATCACCCGTGTTTGACTGTGTTCTGGGAGGCGTAACACTGCTAGTGAGATGGTGCTGATGTCTGATCAGCATGGAGAAGCTTCACCCATGAGTGCCATTGCAGCTCCTTAATGACGAAATGGGCCCTTAACAGGGTGACTCGGTACTATGCAGACAGTCATTTTAATGATCCTCTTTTGCTGCTCAACATCCCTCATTAAATGTCCCAACACGGGTTGCTTAAGCGGAAAATCTCATGCAATGGCCCTCTTCATTTGGAATGACGATGCTCACTGAGACCAGCAGCGTGTCTCGTTCCTCCCTAGGGAAACTTCTGTCAGCTGTGAAAAGGGTCCCAAACTCACCGTGACCTCAGGAGCCTATGTGAGGTCTGCACCGTGGCATTTAGTGTTTAATGCGATGGCAGAAACAGGTGTAAACCTCACTGGCCTTTTGGAATGTGCTCATTTTCTCAATTACCTTGTTTTTCTTGAATAATTGGGGACAGGCTGAGAAACGTAATGTAAGGGCATAATAATGTTTTTATTGGCCATATTTGAGTGTGGAAGGCATGAACAGGTGTGGTGGACAATTCTTCACTGTGCTTTTTGTGACACTCGGATCATCGTCATCCAGGCTGCACTGGCCTGTTCTGAAGCTGGTTTTGAGTCTTTTCACACGATAAGACAAAATTTATTTATACTTTAGCACACTGTAATATTATACAACAATGCCTGTTAATAAGTAGATTAGTAATTAGCATGCTTAAATTTACTGTATAGAAGTTGTAATGAAACTATGTTGGATCCATAAACTTATCTCGGTGGGGGCCATAGACCCTCTTTCAGTTATATGGCTTCACCAGGACGTAATAAAAAATCATCTGGTCCTTATCAGGTTCTAAAATTAATTCAATTTATGTAAAACAACACACAGCATATTTCACCGTGTCATTATTTATTTAATAAAAATGAAGCCAAAAATTTGCTGGGATGCCCATTCCTGGGAAGAATGGCAATTGTCTTCCACTTGTGAGCAGTCTTTCACTGTAGAATGATGGATTGCAAATTGTCTATGAATGGCCTTATAACCCTTCCCAGATTGATGGGCAGCAACAGTCTCTGAGATCACTGCTGATGTCCTTCCTCCTTGGCATTGTGTTAACACACCTGAATGCTCCAGACCAGCAAACTTCTGCTTCCATAGAGCTGCTCACACTTGCTGATGATCAATTAATCAAGTGAATTTGATTAGCAGCACCTGGCTGCTAGTTACACTCTTAATTCCTATGGAAGCTGCACTTACGTTTGTACACGTTCAGGCTTCGTTCTTTTGTTAAATAAATGATGACACAGTGTAATGTCATGTGTTGTTGTTCATCTGAGGTTGTATTTACCTAATCTTAAGACCTGCTAAGCACCAGAACTGTAAAACTGTTGAATCGTTTTCATGGTCAGACTGCCAGATCCAGCTTTTTTCCGGAATTCCTGTTGACCTGGAGACAGTGGCCTTAAGCTTGTTGTCCTTAAACAGAACAGAGAGTCAGGCCATGAGTCCTGCTAGGTGGCTCTGTGTGGGATGAGTCAGGCTTTTGACATGCTCCATGGGTGTTCTGTTTGAAGCCACACTCAGTAGGTATCCAGTCCTCCTGGGGTGCTGTCCCACAATGCACTGCTCTCCCTGTAGGAATCATGCATGATCATGCACTAGTGAAAGCCTTTCGGGGAGAATATTTTCAGCGCTGCGTTGAAGGTTTGCGCTACAGTGCATCAACGCTGGGATGAACCTTGCAGTGGCAGGATGGCGTCATGTCACCATTACAGAAATGGCCGAGGAACATTTTGTGTCATTTTAACAGAGCAGTGACGTCACAACGCTAAGTTAGCTGGGAAACAATTCAAGCCCATAAGTCTCTGTAAGCGAGTCTCAGATTGATGATACGCCGAGTGCCTTTTTGAGCAATCTTACCAGGCACTGTTGCTGACCAGTGTTGCTTGGGGACTTTGAATATATTCTGGTCGTCAAATTTATATTTGGAAAAACTTAGTCAGCAGTGGCTAACTTTTCATCCAGACCCGATGAGTTGCTCTTTGTACCACCTGGTTGGCAATATTGTGTATCATAACCTTAAGCGTTTAGACGTTGCTGGTGAACCCCAAGTAAAAGTGAAGGTTGGGTGGTGACAGTGAGGGTATTTCATGGGGATTTTTTTATATCTATAAAAACAATAGAATCATTTTAGTGTCTGTTCTCCAATAGATGTTTATGAAAGAGTTTTAAACAGAAATCAAACTTTGACCATGTAAGCTATCTCCATGCGTGCACTCGTAGCTATTTCTGCTATATTTTTTCTTCAACTCATTTTGAACACGACTGGAAATGAAAAAAAATGCCCCTTCAAAGACTCGTGAAAGTCTTTTTCATTATTTTCATGCACAAAACAGAACCTACTGGAGGGTGTAATGATGTACTCCGTATCTCAAGGTAGTTTTTGTGGTTTATAGGGTCTGAGGGATTTAATTTTAAGCTGGTTTTGAATGTAGGTAACATAAGCAACATTGGAGAATTAGAGTAACCTCTCTGTAAATGAACTTTTCTTACTGGGGTTTGGTTCTGGTTTGCAGGTGTTGATATGAAAATGCTTTGGCTTGAAACCTGCTCATGGGAGTTTTCCTTACACAAAAAATATTCTGAGGTCAGAATGAAAAATGATTGGTTCAGAGGGATAACCAATCAGATCTTGTGTCAGATGTCAAACTTACCAATTAGATATATTGGTCCCGCCTCCTTTAATTGCTTGGACTTGCCTCTTCTATAATCTGACTGATTATCTCTCTGAAGCAATAATTTTTCATTCTGCCCTCAGAACATATTTGCGTAAATAAAACTCCCATGAGCTTGAAATCTGACCAATACTCCTGAAAGGAAAAAAAAAAGCTAATACATTTTGAAGGCATGAGCCATGTGATTCACATCCAGATGGCTATGATTCTATGATTTTTTATTTTTTTTTATTTTTTTTTCTCAAACCGTGCAGTGCAAAATGAAATATGAGCGATGCTGTCAGGTATTTGTTCAGCGAACACATTACTTAATGTCAGCCATTTCTGTCCGTGTGCCGACATCATTTAGCCCGGCTTCTTACGGGACACCTGGCTCCACTCACCGGCGAGTGTGAGGGGATCCTTCCTACTTCCTGTTGCAGACGCAGCTCGCCAGAGAGTCTGCTTGACCTTGCTGACCTGGAGCGGCTTGTCGGCTGGGCCGTCTGTTGGCTCCACTGGCCTTCTGACTGACCTTCTGAGCTACTGCCATAAGTGAGTGGTCTTTAAAATGCTGAGTCTCTCCTGTACCCAACAGGTGTCACAGACCAGGATTACTTTTAACTCTGTATTCCTGCCTCTTCTGGCTTTCCATTCAGGTCCTGCTCACGACCTTACTCCTTGTGGTTACTAAACACGTCCTAATTGTATTCATCAGGTTACCAAAAGATTACTCTCTTTTCTGACACAACAACACCTTGGCATGTTAGTCATACTTCTATATAATTATAATAATATATAATGACAAAGATTGTATTTCTGACATCCTGTGTATTATTTTTCATGTCTCATTGGATGTTTCTTTAGGATTTTAAAAGGACAGCATAACAGCATAAATACCTACAGATGACACCTCTCCATCCACCTTACTTTCTGCTTATTCAGTTTAGAGTTACAGTTAGCCTAGAAATGTGCTTCCTGACCTGGTACTCAGGGACCCCCAGATAGCACATGTGTTTGCTTCCAAGATCTGGGAGGGAGCAAAAATGTGGATTTTTTGGCAGGGAGCAAAATCAGGGACTGTCTGGAGCACTGATCAAGAGTAGGGTTCCTAATTCATGTCCAGGAGGGCCAGTTTGCAGATTTCCCTACTCAGATACACCTAATAAACATTGGCAATTAGTTGATTAAGATATGTTTCAGCAGGGAAATCTGCGTTGGATTACGGCCCTCCCGGATCAGAATCGGGGAATCCTGGCCTAGAAACTATTCCAAGTAGCACCAGGAATGAGGGAGGCATGTTGAGTACCTGCTGGATACATGGCTGAGGGCGTGCACACTCCACGCACAGGGGGGCCTGGGTGGGACTCGAACCTGCAATCCAGGAGGTGTGGGCTGTCATTCTAACCACTAAGTCACCGGGCGACCCATCTCCTCGAGAGTGATATATTTAGCTTTAAAATAGAACATAGAATAATAAATCTCCTCCATCCTTCCACGTAATAGAACTAATGAACAGCTAAGCCCAGCGGCTGTGTCACCTGCCTTGGAAATGGTTTGAGCAGAAGGCGACGCCGCCCTCCCACCCGCAGGATAATGTGGGATTTGGTAGCAATTTGTCCTTGCAAATGACCTATTCCTTCCCTTTCAAAACAGAAGCTTTGATTATCCTGATCTCCTAATTCTGCCCAATTAGCCGATAGCTTCCCTTTGGAGTGTTTGTTGAGGTTAGGGGAAGGTGATCTTAATCCGGTAGCTTGCCCTATTGGTCTGCGGAAGATGTGCAGTGGGCCTCCTTGGGGAGGGGTTATGGGATGCCGACATCACGACAGCAGTGTGTCCATCAAGCAGGAATCTGTCTGATGCAATAGCCGTGAACTGGAGCGTAGTGGTATTCTGAGTGTTACAAAATGGAAGCACGGTGGTGTCGCCATCCCGGGCAGGCCCTTGGGAAGGAGTGCACGGGTTCCAGTCAATGGTAATTAACTTTGCAGTGGTCTGAGCTGTGATGTGCTTTCCTCTGAGGAACTCCCCAGACCCTCCTTCCATCTCGAGGCATCTGTCAGACTGTGACGTTGAGTAGCCGGCCTGCTTGGGCTCAGGTGGGGACTGGAGCTATGCTCAGTGTGCTGCTGGAGACTTGCGTGCGCATTTTCAGGGTTTGTTGGTTTGTTGCAGTGCAGTGACTCTCTTGCGTCAGGGTTGCAATTCACTTAGCCGCTATTTGTCAAGTTTTGAGGCGGTGATGGACCTTAGACCTGGCAGATAATGAGATCAGCACAGTAGATGGTACCAAATCAGGGTTCCTTTATTTGAATACAAATTTAAATCTGGAGGCCCGGCTCTCCTTAGCTACAAAGAACCGGCACTGCGCCTTGATCGATTTGCATAACGAGTCACATTGCTGGCAAAAACAAGTGTCCTGCTGGACAGCATGATGCTAGATATATTTGTGTGTGTGTGTGTGTGTGTGTGTGTGCGTGCGCGGCGTGTATGCTTATGCGAGCTCCCAAAGACTCCTTAGAAAACTCAAGCTAAATCTTTCCACCCTAAGTTAGAATGGTAGCTAATGTCCCTGGGCGTCTCTGCTGGTGTTGGGTCATTAAGGACTCTACCGTTTGCTCCGCGTCACTAGCTAATTGAGGATCTGTAGTGCAAAGGAATGCGGGATCATTGACGACGAGTAATCACGGCAGATGGGTAAAAGCGAAAGGTCTCATCAGGCCTTCAGTCTGCGGTTTGGGACCTCTATGATACTAAAGGAAGTTTCTGAATGCTGAGTTATTCCCTAGTCCATGCAAAGGTAATTGGATCACATAGTTCTGTGCAGCTCATAGCAACACAGAGGTGCGTTAATCTTATTTGAGTAGATGAAGAGTTTACTAAAAGCCTAGCTGTACTAGCTAATCCTTAGAAAACTAGCGCAGAGATCATCACTGGTCAGCCAGGTAGTACTTCCTTTATGAATGTTACTGAGCCGTCCCCTGCTATCCCACTTTGGGCATCAACCTGGGCATCAACTTTGGGCATCAACATGCTGCGCATGTGAACCAGGTAGTCTAATAAGGAAAAATTGATTACAACCGATTCAGACATTGAAGACCGACGCAGTTGAATCGGCACCTGAACGATCAAGCTGTTACAATGCAGAGATGCATCTTTACACCCCAACTATCAAGAATGCCAAGAGAGCAAAAGTCTTTGTAGCAGTTTGTTTGAGTATAAAAGGTAACTCTCTGCTTGGGAAACAGTCCCGGGAAAGTCAGAAATCCGATGAGTATATCGACACCCCCCCCGATTCCTTTCAACATGCTCTTAAGGACCTCAAAAAGATCTTCAGCCGTGCTGACTTTATGTGCTGCTACCGTTTGCATTCATGTCCGAAGCTCATCAAAGAGGAGGAGTTAGGCAGGATGAAAGAATCCTACTGCCATTGTGGCCGCGTGGTCCAGGCTAATGAATTCCCTCTGTCTTCATCTCTGCACTCGGCTCACATCAAAGTTCAGATTCCCCCCGCCCACCTACATAAGTGAATTACAGTAATCACCCCATATGTGCAGGGTGCGACCTTACGGCCATCAGTCAGACATGGTCTCTCCCCAGATGTTTGCGCTTTCCGGGTCCGTGTGGAAGGATAGAACTCGAGATGCTGCACTTGGCGGGGGAGGAAGTCAGTTAGCAAAGCGGGGGCGGGGTGTGAACTCATGTCCTTTACTGACCTTTCGCAAGTTTTAAATGGCAGAAATTTCATATATTTGCTTCCCCTGGAGCTCTCTGGCTAGACGGGAGTGACTGAGAAAGCTGAGATTTTATTCCCCAAAAAATGCATTTCTCAGTCCTTTAGCACCTTGCTGTCGCCACACTTATTCGAGGGAGGCGGCCCGACTGGCCGCCGTTTCACCTCACGGCCCGAGGCCGACGCGCTTGATCTTTTACTGTCCAGTTTGCACTTTCTTCTTCACTCCTCTGGGTTCTTCGGTTGCCTCCCTTGGTCCTGAGAAGCGTGGTTCTTGTCTATAAGCTGCCCTTTGCACCCAAGCATATAAGCAAAGGGGCGTGTGCCTGTTTGCCCCGACGTAGTTGTGGGCCGCATCATCCCATATAATTAGTGATCCTGATTGGAAAAGTACTTATTGAAAACAGATGGGAGAATGAAAACAAGCTTGACTGTTAAGTGGGGAATCCATTAATTTGATAGACGTATCGACGTCTTGTGATCGACTGCCTGTATGTCCGAGGTGCCATCAAAGAATCGTCAACGACGGTGGCTGCGGTGTTTATTGATTTTTAAATCTGAAATGGCATTCTGTGTTCCAAGTACCACGAGACGTTCCCGAATCTGCCCTTCCCCTATGAGCAGGTCTGGCTGTGAGGCAGAGCTTATCAGAGGTGAGATCAGTAATAACATGCTGTTTGCTACCATCTCTCTTTGAAATGCATCTTTTTTTTCATCCGTTTTCGTTTCTGAATCTGAGCAGAATGCCTCTGGCCCCGCTCGCAGGGGGCCTTAGTTGGGTCGACGTGGATGTTTTTCCAAAATGCGAGTGGAATAAAACTGGCCCAACAATGTCCTGCCTTTAAAGTGGCGGGAGAGTTGTGGAGGTGTGTATGATGCTGCCTTTAATCGCATCAGATTAGCACATTTCTGACACAGCCGTCTGATGGCTTCCAGCCGTAGGTTACCCGCTGCTAACCCGCAAGGCCCAATTCGTGTTTTTATGAAGAACTTTTTTTCTGAACAACATCCCAGCACTGCCCCCCCCCCCCCCCCCCCCTTTGCGGCCCGGGGCGCCCGGGCGACGAGAAACCAGGGGGGGGGGG
>JAODKM010000042.1:16941982-16968001 GCA_026780845.1 Petrocephalus sullivani
TTGGGGCGGTGTGGTGGTGCCATGGTTAGTGGTCACCTCACACCTCTGGGACCTGGGTCTCCACTAGGGTTCCATGTGTGGGTGGAGTTTGCATGTTCTTCCTGTGTAATTGTGGGCTTCCTCCAGGTTCTCCAGGTTTCACTATAGTCCAAAGATGTCTTGAGGTTAATTTGAGTTACCAAGTTGCCCATATGTGTGAGTCTCTGGTCCCCTGCGACCCCGAATAGGACGAGCAGTTACAGAAAATGGATGTTGTATGTCCCCTTTTTATCAGCATTTGATATTCTCCTCTCAGGGGGCAGGTACACTCCCTCCTCTGAAACCACTTCAAGAGTTTATAAGTTGTGTGCCCAGAGATTCCACAGCTGTAGTCAGCTGTTATTCTTGGCCTTCCTGTTAGCTTTAACAAGTCTGGCCATTCTCCCCTGACCTCTCTCATTAACAAGGTGTTTTAGTAACAGAACAGCCACTGCCTGGATGTTTTTTTGTTCTTTTTGTTTATGGTGCCATTCTCTGTATATTCTAGACATTGTAGTGTCTGAAAATCCCAGTGGAGTGATCGTTTCTGAGATGCTGGAACCAGCACGTCTGGCACCAACAATCACAGCCCATTGAAAATGGTTTAGACCTGGAGTCTTAGCCAATGTAGTGCTCGGTCATGCAGGAGCAGACCCCTTTGACCCCTGTCTGCATGTTATATATAGTCAGCTTCTGTTCAGAGGAGCTGGTTCTTTGCATTAATGAGTTGGTGACCTAATAAATTGGCCACTGAGTATATGTGTTTGCCGTCATGTGAGCAACATAAAATCTTTAGTGGAAATAGATTCAGTCAGACTCAAGTGGCAGCAGTGTTGATCTCCAAGGCAACGGTGCTGACACTGAGGAGCTTGGCGCTGGTGCTAATCCCAGGTTTTCATGTCAGGAGGCCTTGTTTCACATTGGATCCGCTTCGTGCAGAGCCTCACAGCGGGTCGAGCTGCACCTCCATCCCGACAAGCCGACTTCAAAGCACAGTGCTTGCACCTCGCTGTGAGCTAATTCCGATTTTCTCATGCTACGGGTCGGGTCATCTCTGATTTGTGATCCAGCCAGAGCTGGGGCGGCCTTCCTTGATCCTCACTGATGGCCTTGTTGAGGTCCTCATAGAGTACAGCTGCAGACTCCTGTCGGGTCATTTCCACTACGCTTTCAATGTCAAGCCGAATCCCCCTAGAATAAGGATGGACGGCTTCCTGTTAAGAACCCCTGTCAAAACAAACATCTGAGTTGCCTGAGGTATTTCCTACTCAAGCCTCAATGGCCCAAACTGCAGCAGCTGGACTTCTTTTGCTCCTCTCTCTTGACCACCTAGGTTGTCCATATCCACCATCACTTTTGAATGTAGTCTAATGGAATGATTACCAGAATCCATCAGGAAGGGCTTTCATGACAGGAGTTTGACGGGACTGTCCCTCGCGGTCCATAGCGAACGTTATCGCTCTGCTGCTTATGGTCGTGCGGGATATTTTCAGTTTCATCGCCAGAATTATTTCCTGTAAGAGGGCCCTCGTGGCTGCCCTCGCCCTCGTCCCTGGTCTCACCCAAAATCGCTGGCCTCTCCCTCATCGCTGGCCTCTCCCTCGTCGCTGGCCTCATCCTTATCACCCTCGTCGCTTTTCTGATCAGGTACTCTGCTGATTTGAAGGCTTCTCTGCATGGACCTGCTGGACTGCATAGGCCCAGTCTGACAGCCACCCAGGTCCCACAAGGAGCCACCACTGACACTTTCCAGAGACTATGGTGTCATGATGATACAGCCAAATCTGAATCGCCTGGATCGGCCCCAGCCCCATGTCAGCCTTTGTTAAAAAGACCTGGATTTCACCTAAGCACTGAATTCTTGCTGTGTGCTGATTGGTCGGTCTCATATAATCATGCATGTATCACTAATATTAATGCAAAACAGCCAGATGAGTTTTTTAATCAAGGAAACAAACCAAATGTAAAGTAATGTATTTTTTTTCCTTTTTGCTTTATAGTATATCATATGCAACCCCAAAACAAAAGTAACATCTTTATTTTGATGAGTGGGTTGATTGTAAGGCAGAAATGAAAGGTAGGGTCATATATGTGCAATATATCATATATGACCCTGTGTGTTCCCCAAGGTTAAAGCTGTAAAAACTGATGTGACATTGATTATCTGATCAGCCTAGCATTGCACCAAAGCGTGCTGTAAATCTTCATACGCTACCATCTTACAGTATGTGGGAGTAAGGTAGCGGCGGCTAGGCTAGCTGTTATGTGAGTGCCTGTGAGGGGAATGACAGTGTGACTCGCCAGCAGTTCTTCCCTCGTCTTAGTCTGTTTATTTTCTCGCAGCTCGTGTATAAATCAGATCCGGAAAGGCAGGCAGTGGGAGATCTGAATAGAGAGGGCACAGTTTAAACGTAATGGATTCCTATCCATCTGGGCCAGGGCACAGCTTAAACACCAGTGATTCCCTCCATCTGGACCAGGGCACAGCTTAAACTTCATGGATTCCTCCCCATCTGGTAGAGGGGGCACAGTTTAAACTTCAGTAATTCTCTCCATCTGTTAGAAAGGGCACAGTTTAAACTTCACTGGTTTAACATTTATCCTGTAAGGCTCTCATGACATTGCCAAAAGTTGCTTGGTAAATTTCAGGTAGAAAAGATTTTTTTTTTCTGGCTAGTGAACCTAAGTGCCAGACCTAAGTTTTGACACATTAATGTTAGATGAGAAGGCAGTGATTAATGTTCTAAGTGTTAATTTAAGTGTTAACAGGAAGTTAGATGTATTTTCTACACTTAAAAAAATTGCAACTGGCTTATAGTAAATAAAGTCCAAAAGTACTGGAAGTACCAGCCATTTATTAGACTTTTTCACAACTTCTAAAAAGTGGTTGTTAATGAACATTCTTGTTGATATTTAAATAATGCTGGACGCAACGATGCGACCATCTAACAGAGGAAAAAAGTACAACTGTTCTCCGCTGAGGTGAGAGAGAATTGCTCCGAGCGTTTACATCATAAGACTTCAGGGGGTAAACAGATTTACACTGCACAGAAATTGTCACCCTATTTAGGTATAGGAGTGATGGAACTGTTGGACAGTTGAGAACATAAGCTTCAGCATTGGAGTGCAGAACAGTCATGGAGTCTAGGCAAGTACAGCTAGCTACCACCAGACTGGGCTGCAGATGAATGAACCTCCCAGGTATGTCCATGCCCTGCCCAGTCTAATGCAGCTGTCATGGCAGTATTATGCCATCCATTTCCTGAAAATGGGGGGGTCCAGACCCTATGGGCACAAGGCAGGGAATAACCTGCCAACCCATCCCAGGGCACACTCACACACCATTTACAATTTGGGAACTCCAATTAACCTCAGCATGTTTCTGGACTGTTGGGGGGGGGGGGCAGTCTACCTGGAGAAAACCCCATGACGACATGGGGAGAACATGCAAACTCCACACACACATGGAGCAGGGCGGGGAACATGATGCCGTGCAAAACGTCATGAACATACAAAGATCATCTTGCAAAGAGTGTCGCCAGACAAATCTGTCTGCCCGCTCTTTGGACTGATGACCAGTCCGTATCACCCTGTCCCTAATTAAAGTAAATTTGCCCCGTACTTCGGGTCAGGGACGCCGGTGCCGGGCAGCAGCCTGACAGCGGGCGCAGGGTGACTTGGGACGCCTGATTACATGTGCGGATTACAGGGGTCCAGCTGCTATTTATTTTGCTGTAATGGGACGAGAACCAAACAGCGCAGATGGGGAAAGCTCTGCTGATAGCCCTCGTGTGTGTAAGAGGATTCCTGAGGAGCAGAGCAGGGACATAGCCTGGGGACCTTCCTGGTGGGGGAGACCCTGTACTACCGGCCAGAGGCCTCCTGCTGCTTGCTTTTTGGCTCATTTCCTACAGAAACACGGAAGATCAAACTCTAGGTCTGTGCTGCCAAGTCAAAGGCGGGCCGTCATTAGAGGAGGGGGTCGCGGCATCTGCATCCTGGTCTTCATACCGAGAAGCAGCTTGCATGCATAACCGAATTTTGCATGCAGCAGAAAATGTATGCTTAGCTGAATGTTGGCCACAAAGCTGCAAAAGACTGACAAGCTGTCGTCCGTAGCGTGGCGCAGCCTCGTGACGTGCGGCTGCCCCTTCTGGAGGACTGTGGAAGACTGGGCCTCTGGTGTGGTGTGGTGTGGAGAGGCTAGCCTTGAGTACTGTGATATGCCGGATGAGGGTATGGCTGAGACAGACCTGGCTGGCTCGCGTTGTACTGACACTGCCCTGAAAACACATGGCGTTTAATTAGGGAAGCTCCCTGTCAGAGCCGACTTCCCCCGTTTAGGGCATCTTTCATCCACTCCATAGCCTCATTATGGCTGTCTGCTCGCTCCTGTTGGCTGTTTGCCATTTAGATTGACTGCCTCATTAATGTTCTGCTTCTGCGAATAATGCCAGAAGATCGATATAATGAATAGGGTGATGGGGCGGGGGATGGGCAGGCAGGCTAGGGTTCATTGTACTCCATCGATTAACCTTGGTTCCTCGGGTGAAATACTCACATCAGTTTCCAATCCATTGTTGAATGCAACAATGTTCCGTTTATCAAAAGAGCTTTTTTTTATATCTGGGGTTTTATTTTATCGAAGCATTATGTAAGATGCACTAAACAAGCTGGAAGATGTTAGAGAATGCAAGACGGTATGGTGCCACCAAACGCTGGTGTGTTTCTTAAGCATAAATCTATAACATAAAAGTTTTGTATTATCCAAGGGGGAACCGCACACACGGGAAAGCGAGCGGGCTGGATGGGCTTTTCTGCTGATCGGACTCAACCTCGCGTTCTCGAAACCGGAGTGAATAATGTATATGCCGCAGGAGTCCGGAACATCGAGGATGACTTTCCTGGAGGTATACACGCATTGTGAAATAGTCATGGGGTCTGATCCCACATGAAATATGTAACCAGCCTGATAGCAAGTACCATGGCCAGGAAGGTCTTTCAGATAGGGTGCTTGGCTGATGCTCATGTGATGAAGGAACTCTGTAGTTCTGACGGTGACTCGGTTGTACGTGAATCTGGTGCTGATGCCTACTGTCAGCTAGTCTCTCCCCGATCTTTCTGCCATTTTCCAGTGTCGCTGTCTCTTGGCGTTCCAGCGTATCCGATTCTGCGTAAAGACCCGTCACTCACTCAACCTCAACTTCTCAATTTTCCATCCTTATCTGGTTCACGTAATGCCGTCCTGCTGTGTTGTATGGTTAGTATGCACTGTGCATTTATTTAAGCTACACTATATGTTTATCATCAGCATGCTACGTTCCTGTTTTACTAGAAGCCATGCTTATGATTGTGCATATGTTCTACCATATATAAGTTCTATCCTGTTCTATCCTGGAGGTCTGTGTTTTTATGTGGATGAAATGAGACGCTGCAGTCCAGCCCTTACTATGTGAGCTTACTACTTGAGCACAGGCCATGTATTTAGTGTCAGAAGCCATCGATTCGCCGTGAAGTTGACGCTGACTTGCGTTGACTTGGCGTTCAGTTGAAGTTGAGCTGACTTGCCTTGAAAGTATGAGTTTTTATGAAGGTTTTTCTGTGGCCCAGTAGTGTCCATAAGTGTGTTAAATGTGTGAGGAAGGTGTCTGTGCGCCTCCTCTTTGGCAATCAAGTGTGATGACAGACGTATTTACGATCCAAATAAGATTCTGTCCTGGGGGGTTAAAAAAAAGAAAAAAAAAATCTAGAGTTAGCCAGAGTAATCCCGTCATTGATTTCAAACTTAATAGATTTCAGAGTGACAATTTCAACCCTGAATATATTTTGCTGCTCGGGTACTGTTGACGAGATTAGGAGTTTAGCACAAGCTAGTTACATGTCCTGGGGCAGGAGTGCAGCGTGTCATCGTGCATTTACGAACATTACCTGTGTACAGATCCAGGCGATGAGGTACATTGTTTGCTGATGTCACAGATTGGCTAGAGCAGGAAGGACAGGTATAAGGATTTTTTTATTTAAGTGTTTTTTATTTAAAAATTGTTTTATCATACTCATTAATTTCAAGTAAAATGACCTGTATATTTTCCCCTCATTTAAAATGTAATTTTTTTTCGGAAAAAAAAAAAACTTCCTCATTGCACCACTAAACATTTTTTTTTATTGCTTAATTAGTCTGACAGAGCAAGAAAAAATGCAAATTATTGCAGGTTGTGGTCTTGCATATGATAAATTGTGATGAACAGCATCAGAGTGCCTTAAATTTAACCCCCGTTTTACCTGTACACTTCCCGTTTTACCTGTACACTTCCTGTGGAAGTTGGGGCCTCTTTAGGGCCGAATTAATGTCCGTCTTCATTTTTTGAGGTACACAAATGCAATTATTCTTTGGATACCCAATAAATTTACACTCTTTCCTCCTCTCACAAAATAAATAAATAAAAAGAAAATGTGCTAATTCGTATCTGTAATGTGTGCACCCATTTTAGTGGTCACAGTTAAAAATAGCATTAATTATGGATATTATTAAGAGGAGGAATATTATTGTTTTTATATTTAAGGTGACCTTTAAGTGCTTGACCTGTGAAACCAATTAAAACCGTGCGGCACTGGGGAATTCGCTCTTATTATGCGCGCTTCCGTCTATGTAGCAGTTTCCGTGTAATGAATTATAACGAGGGATCCGTTTAATGTACTAACTTACTAATATTATTTTTTTACTCGTGCGGATCTGCTAATATTAGCAAATGAGCAGGGTAATATACTGGAATGATTTCGTTTGGAAGGTGCTGATCGGCAGATTATCTCTTCCTCATTTCGTGCAGCGTCCAGCTCCGCGGGCAGGTACAATTACCCACGGCCGCCTGATAGGGAAACACGAACCGGATCGCCGGCATTGGCGAGGTGAAATGACGGCTGAGAGCTATTCACACTCTGACTAAAATGTCAGGTGAAGAAATGGAGGGCAGTGGGGATGTATGCGAGGTAGACTGGATCCGTATGTCCTTGAATAGCTTTGGACACTAAACATCGAGCCGTAAAACATGCGCATGTCACTGTTAAATTAACTAAAAATGCATCATATGTTCTTCTGCTTGTAACTTCTTTGAAACATTAATGGGACCTCTAAAGGTAGGCTATAAAGGCTTAGCAGTAGCTGACTTGCAGAAAGCGGCACAGTGTATTTAGAAAGAATTGTGGCAGTTTTATACATTTTCCCCGAAAAGCCCTAGTAAATTTCCCCGAAGACTATAAAATCCCCTGTAATTTTTCTAGCACGGGAGGGAACCTCCTTACATCACAAATGACACTTAAGCCATGATTATCTACATATGGATCAACTAAATTCCACAAATTTATTATGCTGTCTCCCCTGAAACACTATCCTTCAAATAACAAGCCAGGATGTGGAGGAAGAGGTCTGCTAGCATGGATGGTCTGTTACTGCCTTCACATGGCTGCATAGGGTTTCACTTTGCCTTACCAAATAGGAAGGTTTTGACTTTTTGTTTACATATTTGCACAATTTTGTTGGCTATCGGGGATATACTAATCAAAATATGAGCCGAGCATGAAGGAGGGAGGCCCAGATGAGGATTTAATATGAAGATGCCCATGGAGTCTTTGTGGTTTGGTGTACAGAATAACTGTTTTCATGAATAAGTGGAGGACGGTAAGCTGGCTCCTGTGGGCTGGGTTGGAGCCTCTGACAGGGGGCGGAGCTCCACTGGGGGATATCCAATGGGGGCCAGGCAATGGGTGGGACTTCCTGAGGTTATGTATTAATGACCCTAATACAGAGGGTTGGGAATCCATGGATGTACATTAATGGGATCCGGTAGTGGGTGCAGCCCCCTGGGGTGAGTGTTTCAGTAGTCGTATGGGCCTGGCCCCCGGGGAAACTGCATTAATGGCTATATGGAGGTGGGCGGTGCTCTGGGGGGATGTAGTAATTGTAGCCTGGCATTGGAGGGGACAGGTTTTCCTAATGCTGATGAATGGTCATTACGGGGGAGAGGCGAGGAGCAGCCGCTGGTGACAGCAGGAAAGAATGAGAGGGCTTTAATTTGTGGCCCGTATTTCTGTAAACTCATTTATCATTTCTGTGCTCGACTCCCCCCCCCGCCACGCTCTCCTTCCTGATGACACCTGGCCTAAACCCTTTACTCGTCCTACTGTTCCTTGCTGACGCGACTGACACAGAGGTGACAAGAGTCAACCCCATCCACCCACCCACCCCCCAAAGCTTTTTATTTGGTGCTGTCAAATCAAACGAGAAACTCCCTTAGGGTTTCCTCAGCAGCCCATAGCTATTTGATCCTTCCAGAATATTCTCCTCCATTACTATTACTATGTAGAGTGCCTTCTGTTGCATCCGAGGGTCTTTGGGGGCAGTGGCATTTTCAGTGGACCCCAGTAATAGGGAAGTGAGGCTTAATTAATGCTAAAGTTAGAACCATTGCTGGCCCCGTGAGGAGCAGACCCGGGCAGAACCCGTCTCGCACTTTTAAACATTTCTTTCTACTGTCTTCCAGAGCAGTGAGCCGGCAATTGGCCGGCACACGCCACTGCACTTCCTTCATCGTTCTGAGGCGTTCAATCATAAACTCACAGCACGTCGCATTTTGTAATGCACTCAGACCGGGCGCAGTCGTGCTTAAACCGAGACTGATTCCAATAGAACCAAAGAGCCGATAATTGTTGAGTGTTTTTCTTGTGGTCGGCAATAGCTAGTGCAGATTTTAATGACTGGGTGAGGGTTGTAACCCTCCTGTCTTGCAGATAATTTGGGGGTATCCTACTGCATGCGGGCCTTTTAGAGTTATTTATCAAGTTTCTGTACTGGGCCAAATTCACGTGGTTTTTTTTCTTTAGGGAATAACCCACATCTTGTTTTCACTATATATGTAATATTGTCATGCAAAATGTACAGAAGTTTTATTACTCCGATGGAAAAGAATACCACTGGAATGAACCATTATAAATTAGGCCCAGAGGGCCCAAAATGCAGCAGACTTATTGTGAAAGTAAAATGGAAGGATACTTTACTCGTGTCCAAACCCAAAAGATTACTAACCTACTCTTCATCATCATGATATGGATTTTTTAATATTGGCCACATATCAGCACTGTGCAGTGAGTAACTGTGTTTTAATTATACCCATACATAATTCATATTTATGAGTTTAATCTGCTGCCTAATCTTTAATACAGTAGCACCTTGGTTTTATTAGCAATGACTGATGGCAGTGCTGTGTACCTGTATCTGTGTGTGTGTGTGTGTGTGTGTGTGTGTTTGCATAGATCACATTCTTACACTCAACTTCCTTACTTATGAGGAATTTTTTTATCCTCATTGGGATAACCTCAGTTTTATAAAAATCAGTGAATGCAGGCAAAAATGCTAAAGGTTTTTTTTTATTTGGGTTGGTATCCTGTGTATACAAAATATTAAAGTTAAAAGTGAATAAAAACAGTAGGTCTCACTTTATCTAACATTTGTTGTGCGGAACCATGTGCATATTTCATGAGCATTATGAAATGAAATCATGCTTTGGAGACAAAAAAGTCAATATTTTCCGATCTGTCAGGTGCTTTAATAATTTTGGCCACCACTGTATTTTACTTTACGCATACAACAGGCTACCTACAACTGTCCACACCTACAAATTGCTTCAGGGGTGTCAGAAAAATGGCTGACATGCCCAAGCTTTACTCTCATTGGATAATTTAAAACCAGTGAAATACTTTGTACTTGTACAAAAGGCAAATAAAATGCTAATATAACACTGAATACGTAACGCAAACAGTAAGCACCATGGCCGTCTCCTCTAAATGCAGCTCTTCTTGGTTTTCTGTGTCCCAGTGGGAGGAGGTCAGCGGCTATGACGAGAACCTGAACACCATCCGGACGTACCAGGTCTGCAACGTCTTCGAGCCCAGCCAGAACAACTGGCTGCTGACCACGTTCGTCGAGCGGCGCGGCGCCAAGCGCATCTACGTGGAGATCCGCTTCACCGTGCGTGACTGTGGCAGCATCCCCAACGTGCCGGGCTCCTGCAAGGAGACCTTCAACCTCTACTACTACGAGACGGATGCCGTCATCGCCACCAAGGGCTCCGCCTTTTGGATGGAGGCGCCCTACCTGAAGGTGGACACCATCGCCGCTGACGAGAGCTTCTCCCAGGTGGATTTCGGCGGCCGCCTGATGAAGGTCAACACGGAGGTGCGCAGCTTTGGGCCACTCTCCCGTAGCGGCTTCTACCTGGCCTTCCAGGACTACGGCGCCTGCATGTCGCTGCTCTCCGTCCGCGTCTTCTTCAAGCGCTGCCCCAGCGTGGTGCAGAACTTCGCCGTCTTCCCCGACACCATGACGGGTGCCGAGAGCACCTCCCTGGTCACCGCCCATGGCATCTGTGTCCCCAATTCGGAGGAGGTGGACGTGCCCATCAAACTGTACTGCAACGGGGACGGCGAGTGGATGGTGCCCATCGGCAGCTGCTCCTGCAAGGCCGGCTTCGAGGCCGACAACGGCAACGTGTGCCGAGGTAAGATTGGGCTGTCCTGATTAATGACACTGAGGCGAAGTCCGTCTTACATAGGGGGCGGGGCTTCCAGCAAAGGAGGAGGGTTGGTTTTGGAAAAAGCAAATGAATAGAAGAGACAATTAGTGTATGTTTGTGAAACAATTCCCATAGATTTAATTTATATATAGACTATAGCATATACAGTATAATATATAATTACTATAATGCATATATATTTTTTTGTCTGGTTTATGTATGTGTGTGTATACAGGACCTCACAAGTATAGCAAATCTTGAAAAAACTATGAATAGTGAGGTAATTTTTTCGGTCCTCAGTACTTCAGACTTGTATAAAATTTCATGAAAATATGTGAATCAAAAAAGTAAAGATGGCAAAAGCCTTGTATTTTGTTTGGTTACTTATGGTTAAGGTTAGGGCTGGGTTGGAGTAAAGGTTGTTGTGAATGGGACTAGGGTTTTTCCCATAGAAATGAATGGACGGTCCTCACTAAGACAGGAACACGAATGTGTGTGTGTGTGTGGGTGGGGGGGCTGTGGTGGTAGTTTACGTTTTGAAATGTCCTGGATTGCAGTAATATAACATAAGTCTTGGCCCCAAACACCCCCCCACACACACACATAGACACATACAAGCACACAGATTAGGTATCTTTATCTTTGTGGGGACTCTATTCATGTCTATAGGCATACCTCTATTCCGAACTATGATAATCTTAACCCCGATCCAACCCTAACCTTAACCATAAGTAACCAAACAAAATACAAGACTTTTGACATTTTTAGTTTTTTGACTGGAGTTACAAATTTTTATAAAACCCCTCCCTGACACTCAATAACTAACACAAACATACATGGAAAAAAATATGCATAAACTTATTTAATTTCCTTCTTATTAATTTGTTTAGTTGCATGAAGTATGTCCTGTCTTTTTTAATTTCATCTAATCTCAACTTGCTCAGCAAGCGCCAGTGATGTGATTCATGTGAGTATTAGCTACTCATTGTTTTAGCAGCCTACTAGCTAACAGACAGCTCGCATCTCGCATTGTCGCCCAGCGTGACGGACGGCGTTCTCTAAGGCGGTATTTCAGATTTGCTGTGTTGTCCGTTTTGGCCATTATGGTTTTATCACATGCTCTGCAAATCGGCGAGTAATTGTGAACAATAACCAAACCAAAACCAAAGGATGCTGTCTGCTTACGGGGGAAGTGTCATGTCTGCACATGTGTTATGAGAATTACAGCTAATTATTACAGTTTTAGGAATTAAATCTGAATTAATATGAACGGGGAACACTAAATGTAATGGATATTTCATGTAATAATGGTACATTATTAGCATCTTTGTGTGTGTCGTAGATATTAAATATAGAATAGCATGTAACAATTTGATGTAACTATTTCGGATTTTTTTATCACGATATAGAGTCATACCGTCATTCTGCTACACCCATGCTATGCTACAACCATAGTAGCTATCTATTATCCTACGATTTGTGCCATATATTTTGGTACCCTATATAGAGCACTTGTTTACATAATAACCCTATCAGTTCCTGCCTGATGGTCTGTTTTCTGATTTCTTCTCAATAATTGTGCGAGTGTAACAAACGGTTCCAGAAAATTAATTTTGAGAAACTAAATAATAACTGAAAATACCCTTTCATGGATGTGCATTTTCCGTGAACGCATAGCCACATTTATACTTGACATTCAAAAACATGATTTATTCACAATAAAGTGTAAAACGTTATGGGTGTTATCTACTCATGAACCTTTAAACCACATGTTAATTTTTGGGTTTTCATGGTTCCGCTAGCATTTTCCGGGCGAAATTGAAACGATAGCTAATATATTCCTTTTCATTACTGGCTGTACGTAGCCAGTGTTGTTTTTCAATGGTGTGTCATTCTGCATTTTTGTTTTCGTTTCTCTAAATACAGCAAATAACAGCGGACATCTTTCCTGCGGTGCCCACATGAGACTGGGTAACTGTTAATGTATATTTTAAACGTACATATCAGTCTTTTTAAAAAAATATGGAATTGCATTACCTATGAACTAGAGGTCATGCTTCAAAATATTCCCTGCCCCTTTTTTTGGCACTTTAGCCCTTTTAAAGAGCCGGATCTTTTTGAACACGGGTACCCAGTTGCCCGGACCAGAAAAGCGTATAGAAATTCTGATGAGAAAAGCAGAACAAAGACACTTGCGCTGTGTTGTGAACTGTCCATTTAATTGCAGAGATACATGTCCCTAGACACCAGCTAATTAGTCTGATTTGCTAGGGTTTTCAGTCAACTTCCACATGAAAGATACAGGATGCAGGACTTTTTCTTATATCTGTTCCCTGACTGCATTTGGTGGCTTAATGCTTGCTGACTCGTGACCGGATCTCTGAATGCTTATTGCTGTAACGAAGTTCACTAACCTGGTAAAAGGTCTGTGATGTCATTCTCACAGTTGTTCTGACCAGTAGTTAGCTGGATGACTCAGCTGTGCAGATCGAAGCCGGTAGGCATTAAAACTAAAGGTTTTCCATAATGGGTACACAAATCTGATATTGTTTCTCTCAAAAAGTGCTGAACTCGCTCACAGGGATTCGGGTGAGGATTTCTGCAGGTTGAAAGAGCCGCTTGAGGCAATTCTGTCATCTGGTAAGGCTCTGCCACCTAGGCAGATCTCATTGGCGGTAGACACCAAAAAGCTGGATGGATTGCGTCCCGTAGGAAAAGGTGAACTGGTCAACGTTATTTGACCTACTCCAGCTGAAGGCCTCAACTGGAACCTCAAGACCTGAAAGTGATGAATGGTGATGGATGAGTGGAGATGTTTGGATGGTGGATTAGAGTAAACTATCTCACATTTATTTGATTAGTTTTGTTATTGGAAGGAGTTCTTTTCCATCCTGTTGGAAACAGGAGGCATCATTCCTTATATAATGGTAGGATACTCAAATTATATTTTCTGACTTAGCAGACACTTTTGTCCAAATAGACAATTTTGTTGGTTTAACTAGTCCCCAGAAGAACTGGGGCCTTGCTCAAGTACTCTGACAAGCAGGGGTTTTGAACCAAAAACCTTCTAATTGTGGGCTCAAAGTCTTAACCTATAGAGCCATACTTTTTTGAAAATTCAGTTTTGGTTAACACTTTCTTTGAAGCTCATATTCATAAAGCCTAATAACTGTTATTATAAGCCATTATAACACTTTCATAAAGGTCTCATCTATAATGCACTATAGATACCTTCATAGTGCATTATAGTGGCCAGTATAATTATGATGCTTTGTGCTACATTATGAATGGTGCACTGTAGATGGAACATTCATAATGCATTGTGCACATGATCATAATTTATTATGCCTTTTTATAAATAGTTATAGCTGGTAATACTTTATGAATGCATTATAATGCACTGTGAAGGCAGTGTAATGACTGCTTTAAGTAAACTGTTACTCATTTGTTCCAGCCTCCTTGAGTGAACGACACTAGGAGCAGGCAGAGTCTGTAGGTACCAGTCTGAGCAATTGGAGTGTCCTGTTTTTACTAGAGCAGAGATTAGTTGTGCTCATTTACAGCAGGCGAGTATACTTCTTCCCGCTTTGAAAGCTACAACTCCACATAAATTAGGGTGTAAAGTAGGGAGATAGATCTCCACATCCTGCTGCTGTAATATATTTTCTTGAAAGTTATCGGTTTGCTACGTGACAGTCGTGTGCATATACTCTGTGTTCGAAACTAATCTCGTTTGTGTTTATCTCATTCAACCGTCCAAAACGTCTCAGTGGAAATAAGAAACACTGGGGCATATTTTCACCGCAGCGGGTGATTAATCAGTTTTTTTTCTTCCTCCAAATGTGTTCTATAACATGTAACTAGTAGAAGTGAATTTAATTTGTGGACTGGCTGTCGACGTGGTGATATATGGACCATTTTCAGAGCAAACGACCGGGCAATTTATCTAGGGAGTCTGCTGTCTAACTAAGACGGCTAATGCTTGCTATTAGGACGAAAGTATTTTTTGGGAGTGGACTTTTATAGAGGAGAACTTGGCTGAAATGTCCTCGCCATTTCTCAAAATGCAAACTACGTCCGTGGCTGAAGAGGATGCACGGCGCATCAAGGGCTGTACTTCACTAAGAAGTGATTTAAAAACATGCAATTATACAGATATTTTATAGCGGTAATAACAGGTAGTGATTTACAGCAGTGATTTTATTTTTTCAGACGGAGTCCCAGTGTGCCCAGACACATTAACACGCACTCGTTCCTTCTCGCATCTGAATGAGCTTGAGTTCAGGGCTTGAGTGCTGAAGAGTATTGATAGTTCGAGGTCTGGCTGTCATTGCACCTCGAATCAGATGCCCACTTTCATTCATGCCGCCATGTCCTCATTCTCCTGCTTCACCCCAGTATTCAGGAGCCCTGAGGACACCAGTAGTTCATGGGAGTTACACAAACAAGTTCTGAGGGCAGAAAGAAAAATGATTGGTTCAGAGGGATGACCTATCAGATTGTAGCAGAGGCAGGACCAAGACATCTGATTGGGAGCACACCAATATCAATACCTATAATCTCCACACGGACGTTTGATTCCAAAACGTCAGTCTCACATTTATTTTTGTTTCTGTTACCTCAGGTTTTGGATTATAAATTTGTTTACGGTGGTCGCGTTCTCAATCAGCCGCCATTTATCAGCGATAAGGGAAAACATTAGGATATACTGCCTCTCCAAGTCCCTCCACCCCCATCACATGGTTCTGCTATCCAGGCCCAAGAAACCTGCACTAGAAAATACAGAGATTATATGCTGGAGGAAATGATTAAGATTTCAGAGATGGATAAATTTCTATGGACCTGGGAAATCCAGGGAAAGGCTACAGCTTGGCCAGCAGATAAGGAATCCCGCTGGCAAGGGCATCGGCAGGATCTGCTCCTCGTGGATGGGAGGGTCTTTGCCCAGTGGAGCTGGCATAGTGATAGTGGACCCCTTAGGAAGACTGGGAGCTTGCTTTCAATATTCTTCATATCGCATTCAGATTTAAGGATACGAAAAGTTGAATTAAATAGATTAATTCTTCAGTGTCATTAAGTCTGCTTCACCTTCATTAATAACCTCTTCCGGTCAGCCCTGCTGTAAGCTTTCCAGATCCAAATGAGCCAGCCAGCATGCTGTTCTGGCCCCTTGTGATATTATTTACAAGCTGGGTTGAGTTATCGACTGCGAGCCCGATCCGCCTCTGCTTCCCATGGCCTGTCTCCATGCCGCAATCTCGCCTCAACTATGTATCTTAAGGAACAGCCGAGGGGGGCAATTGAGGCTTAGGGCTGCAGTTTGCAGCAATCTTTAGGAGGACACATGGCCCATGAGGTGGCTGGCACTGGAGTTTGCATAGCTGAATATTATTATGGGTTCTGCTTCCTAAACTCTGAGTAGGCTTCCTAAATACACAAGCGTAGGGTCTGCCTATTTAAGCGAGCTGCTGATAGGGTGAAATATTGAGCTGTATTGTTGTTTTGGACGGTAGTGCATTAAAGAATAATAATATGAAGCCTGGTGTGGCATGAGAGGCCTCAGATTCCCAGAGGGAAGAGGAAGTCTCACTGGTCATGTGCCTGGAGGCTCTTGGGGTTTCATAGCACCATCCCCTCTATTCCAGCTTCTTAAATGGCCTTGTCTGTGTTTGTATTTTGCACCCCCCTGCCCCCTCCCCCCCCCATGAGTGAGGCTAGCTTTCTAAAAAAACATGTCATGCACTTCTCCTGCCTTGTATTTCTTGAAACCAAGGGCTTACATCTGAAGCCTCTTGCTGGCCGCTGAGATTGGTGATGAGGTTATCGTTATTATTATCGTTATCGTCGTCGTTAGCCGAGACGACCATGTCACGGTTCCGCCGCTCTCCTCCTCCTTCCCACGGTATCACAGTGATGCCACATCTGCACCATCCCACCTCAGCCCTCTTTAACTCGGAGTGGGAGAGGCACAGAGGGAACCCATAGCCCTCCAGATGCTCCTGTCTTGGCGTCCTGCACCCAACCACTTTCCGATGGGACTTTTACTCCAGGCCCAGGATTCCTGCCAAATGTATGCCCCATTATCTGTCTCCTGCGCCTTCAGGTTGGTGTTTGGGATTAGCCTTACAATCGAGCTGTCCCTCTATCGACTTACACAGAGTGTCGGTGGAGAAATTAGGATATATATAGGGCTGGGTTCTGTAGAGTAGGGAGGTGTGGCATTCGGAGGCTAAGTGAGATGTCGCGGCCTGTTCCTCTGCTTTTTCTTTTTCCCCGTCAGCTGGGATGACATTTTCTTCACTTTCTTCCCCCACACCAGAAGCGCGGGCTTCCCGACCAAATTAAAACGTATCGACCCACGCGGGGCTCCCCGCTCGCCGCTGCCAATAGCCGGCACCGTCAGTCAGCCTTCCGGGGTGACAGACACCGCGGCTGAGCAGGCGATGAGAATGCGAGAGAGGGCCTCTCATCCGAGCGCGGGGCTGTGCCGCTAGCGGGCGGCCGGGCGTCTGTCGGATACGTAACAGGAATTTCACAGATCAGTCGGGCTGTTCACCAGCATAATTAATCTGGGGACTTGATGGAGGATGTCACACTGAACTGCCCCTGCTCCGCTCTGTGCCGTGACGTGCTCTCTGTGTGCTCTCTCTCTCTCTACCCCTTCCACTATCCCTCCATGTTAGCCACGTCTTGGCTACCGGTGCCCATGCTGAGTCTTGTTCCCAGTTGCAGTTAGACAAGGGTGTAACAGGGAACGTTCTGGAAAATAGAACTGCCTGTTATCACGTTTGAATTGGGGTCCCTAGAGAACCGTGCTAAAGGTACGTGATGGGGCAGCTCCGAGCAGTGCTGTAAAGCTCGAGGTATATCTTCCTCCGGCTCTCTGCTCCTTGTGGTACGTCGGGCGGCGTCAGCTGTGACGCGGAGCAGAAACGTTTGGAGCGGCAGGGTTCGCTTTCGCTGGAATAGCTTCGCCTGGGGCGTGATGCTAATGTGGCAGAATATGGGTACATGAGTCCTCGTGTGAATCATTCGGTTCAGCTTCAGGTGGTAAATGCGAGACAGCAGATCTTCCTCATTACAGCGTAGCCTTGGCTGACAGTAAAGATCTGTACCGAGGGGGAGGGGGGCGCCTCTGTGGCGTAAGCAGTCTGTTAAATATTTTATTTGCTCTTCGTTATATTGAGCAGAACCCCTTGAAATGGCTTTTGAGGCCGGGCCGGTGCCTGTCTGCCGTGTGCAGTGGAATCAACCCTATGCCTTCCACGTGTCTGTTGGTCTAGTGGTCTCCGAGTGTCTCAATCCTACATCCTCTGTGTTTCTGCGATTCTCGTGGGGTCTGTTTTCATGTAAGCTCTCAGTAAAAACAGCACCAGGAATACTCAGCGAACAGATGTAGTTACGCTATCGTAAATCAAAGAATTAATGCTTGGAGGTCGCCCTCTTGTAACTATGTCCTCTCCGCCTAGTGTGGGAGTCGCATGTGTGCCCTTGTAACGTTATTACAGCTGTAACAAAACTGTGGCATAATTCTCGCAGATTTCAGCTGAGCCTAAAATAGGGGGCATTCCAGGCAGAGCTGTCATTTTATTCAATTTCAGCAATTTCAGATTGCAGGGGGACCGAATGGGTGATTTACAGGAGCAAACGAAATAGCCAAAATACCAAAATTCTTAATCATTTCAGTTTGTGACAGGGTTATGCAACGGGCACTACCTGGAATTAGCCACGGAAATTCGACAAAGCGTACCTGCACTAAGAATCTGTTCATTTTTAATCCGTTCTCCTTTCATTGGGGTGCTTGAAAAGGCAGACGCGCTCTGAAAGGAAAACACAAGGCGTGTGTTTAATTCTTCGGTATTAAGATCACGCCATTTGCATGGAGACGGTTCTCCATAATGGCGTCATGGGGCTTGCCGCTTTGACGGTGGTGCCTTCCAGTCGGGCTCTGCGATGTTCCTGCACCAGAGGGAACAGTCAGCCTGCAAGGCTGCAGGTCATGCAGAGAGAGAGGAGCTTCAGCCATCCATGTAGATAGACATGTGTGCCAGATTTGGCTGCTCTCCATGCCTGTGGGCGCCGCTGTGCTTCGCTCTGCGATGCCTCTGAGGGGCTGATGGTGCAGACGGTCAGACGTCAGTGTGCGGTCAGCCGAGTCAGGAGAGGAGATGTTTATGGGGCTGTTACTGACATATTCTCCCACATGCCCGCTTGTCTGTGGTTTCAGGAGGGTCCTATCCCCCCCCATCGATGCACACAGGGAGTGAATAAGCTGGTGAAACACACAGTCCATTACATTAACGACTTGATGACTTTTCAGGAGCTTAAACAACCAGCCTATAACCTGTAGTTCCAGATTCCTTCTGATCATTCCTGTGCTGCCATTTACACTCTTGACCCCCATCCCCCGCACAGACACACACACATACCGCAGTATGACAGCCCAGCGAATTAGGGTCTGTGTATTTGTAGATGAAAACGCACCCGTGGTCTCTGCTCCCACTGGCTGGCCCGGCAGTATGAAGGCCAGTGGGACGGTCCATACTGGGCTTTGAGCCTCGCTGACATTTGGCTCTGTGTGTATCCAGCGGGCAGCGGTTGCTGTAGACTAAAGGTGCCAAAAGGCCGGGTATATTTGTGGGATCTGTTTGCTGGAGCCCTTCGTGGGGGGGAGGCCGCTTCATTTTTAAACATCTCTTTTTGATGCACCAACACAAACGTGTAAGTCTGACTGGTCCCGTTGATCTCTTTAGAGCTAATTAAAGGCGATTCCCTTTTGGCTGGAAGCCCCCAGCCACTGGAATATGGCTGAGCTGGAATGGGGATAGCAGTGCTGCCATCTGCATGTAACCTGAACGCGGGAGGCACCCGGCGCAGTAAGGAGGTGACGGGCGGCGCTAATGAGCAACGTGAGGCCGCCCCGCGTCACAAAGGGACGGGGGCTTTCTAATGGACCCACCCTCCCGCTCTCGTTCCCTCAAACTCCGGCGCGGCATGATTGGCACATCCCAAGGGAGCGGGCGGTCTTCAAAGCGTTCGCAGAGTGCTGAATATGTAAAACAGAAGGTTAATCGACAAATGGGACTGATTAATTTATTATATAGTGGTTCAGAGCACAAGTCTGTGTTTCTAAGACTTTGTGCTCATTTAGCTACGAGCCTGTGCGGCGTGAGCAGTGTTCCGGGGCCTGGAGTGGATCTGATTTCCCATCCCTTCTTCTTTGAAAAGGGGGTATCTTGTCATTTTTTATGTTCAAGGCCCGATTTCTGACAGTGCTGCTCCAGAAGCGCGCTTCTGACGAACCTCTCGCATCTCGCCGTTCCTGCTTGGTTGGCCGTTCTTGGGGGTGGTGGGGGGGGGGGGGAGTCGACATCCAGAACACTCCCCGCCCTCTCTCATTTTAATGAATCTCAAACTTCAGCTGGGGGGATGATCAAGGCCCTTAGAATGGATAGCAGGCATGGAACAGGAAGGTCCTCCGTGCTCCCAAAATTGCCCTCCCTATGGGCCCCTCTCTACCGGCGTCCCCACCCCCCGTTCTCTCTGCCGAAGGCGGGCTGGGCCCTTCTGCGTCGCTCTGTCCGCGGCCTGAAAGTCATTTTTAAATGGCGGACACGAGCGGCAGGAAGGGGATTGGATTGTGATTTCTCAAGAGGTAAAAAGCCTTCTGACAGCCCTTTGAACTTCAAACGGCTCATCAGCGGCGCGTAGCGATTCCGAGCTCGCAGCTGAAGGCACGCCCCCCCCCCCCCCCCCCCCCCCCCCCCCCCCCCCCCCCCCCCCCCCGGCCCCCCCGCCCCCCCGCACCCCCCCCCCCCCCCCCCGCCCCCCCCCCCCCCCTCCCCCCTCCGCGCCCTCCCCGCCCCCGCCGCCCGCCCCCCCCCCCCCCCCGCGGGCCCCCCCCCCCCCCCCCCCCCCCGCCAGGGGATCCGGTGCTGCCTGCTTTGTGACAACACACGCGTCAATACCACGCTTTGTCAGGACGCGTCTCTCTCCCCGCCGTCATTCTTTTTTTTTTTTTTGATCCCGGACCCCGGCTTTGTTTTCCCCACGAGCCTTCGGCCCAGTCGAGGTTAGGGACAGATGATATTTATGTAATAAAGGTACGCCCCCCATTACAAATTTACAGAAGTCAATTAGCCGGATTGAACTCTAAGCGCTTGGGAGAAATATCAAGCAATTGAGGGCTGTAGCCTATAAAGAAATGTCAGAGCTTGACAGACATGCAGAACACCGACATTTTTAGGCGATTTTTAATGGCTCTGGTTCATGAGCGCTGTAGCTTTGGGGATCGCCGGCATCTTGGGGTTAATGCTGTCAGAGGGTCTTAGCCAGATTGCTAGCTGGTCTGAAAAGGCCCTGCTGTGGCTTCTGAGACCTTCATAAATGCTTCGTCGTGTGTGCGGGGGCAAATGGAATTATACATCAGGCTGAGGCCAGAAAACCAGTGGAAAACATAAATATCTTTAAATTTGGGTCTTTAACCAAAATAGTGCGATCACATTATTAGCAGTTTGTAGTCGTATTTCTGTCAAATCACTGCAGGGAACTAAGATTTTGTTATTTTGTTATTAGACTCAGTTCTTGATAGCTTATGAATATTCTACTAGATATGTGTATGTTTTTTTTCTAAAGAAAAAATAAGCCCCCTGATAACGATGATGTAATTTTGGCTTCTAAAGGTATTTAAAAATATATTCCCAACCTGAAAAAGCTCACGTGAACGTTTTACAAACGTGCTTTAGTTAAACCTCGAGTGCTTTTACTTGTCAGTAAATTACTTTTTGTAAGTCATCAGCTTTTCCTCCGAATGTCGAGCGAAGACACAGGAAAAAGCCGCACATAGTAATTTTTTGCAAAACATTTATCCTGCATGCCTACATAAAAATGGTTCATCACTCACATGGAATTAGCGTGCTGGAGGATGCTGGACTGCACGTGTTTCAGGTGTCCTGGCATTAATAATTATATATTCGCTGTCATTTGTCATTTGCTTCTAGACACAGGCTATAAAGCACCATGTCACCTACTGGAGAAGCTGCTTCTGAAGATGGCAGCAAGGAAATTAGCCCGAATTGATCTCCGCTTACGTCGTGGTAGCATGCATTCAACACAGTGTTGCATAAAGTGTTTGTATTTATAGGGCTTTGCATGGGTTGTAGCTGGTGTGAAGGAGATTGTTTGCTGCTATCTTGTGGTAGCAGAATGCCAGCTGATCGCATCTTATTCTAAGACCCCCGCCCCCTCTAGCCATCTCTATAGAGGTTGTTCTTAGTCGATGCAGATTGGCCCTTAGCTTTGGAATTCCGCATTGGACAAGAACGTGTCTGATGACGGGCCTCACCCCCCCTGATTTCCTCTGAGTGCCAGGGGTGGTTGGGGGGCCTGTACAGTCAGATGAATGAAATGTTTTTGAATACGGTCCAGTTTCTCTGAAAATCGACACTTAGCTGAGCCTAAGCTAGCCCTGGGTGTGGGTGTTAGCTCCCTTAGCTTGACGCTCTGCTCTACTGCATTAAACCGGGCACCCTGTGCCATTATCAGTCAACTCACACGGATCTCGTCTTTAAAGTATACATTTACCCCCCAGCTTCCCTGCATGATTGCCTGATTATGGTATACAAGAATACTCCATGTGAAGGCTGCCCTTTTCAAACACTAGATGGCTAGCATATTATACAAGGAAAGAGGGTTAGGGTATATGGTCACCTTTAAGCTGCTAGTATACCAATAATTTTATTGAAGTCTGAACCAAGGCTTATGAAATATGTAATTTTCCTGAAAGCAGCTGTGAAATGGTGTTTACCTGATTATACAGGTGGTCCGGATGATGTGATTGGCTTGGCTGTCCGGTTCCAGTGATGTGATTGGTTTGGCTGTCTGGTTGCGGTGATGTGATTGGCTGTAGCCTCCGACAGATTGGTAATGGAGTTCTTGTTAATTACACTCTGTAATGTAACTGCACTTAAGTCGGTATAATTCAATATGATTCTGTAATTAGGAATCTGGAGTTGTAAGCTGCTACCTGACAGTAGTGCTGTGGGCGTTTGCGTGCTGGGGCTCACCTGAACATCGGAGAGTCAGACATTCTCTCAAAAGGCAGAAATGGCCTGTGATGGAATGGTGTTCCACACAAAAAATGGGCAGCATTTCAGTCACATCACACAGGCGGCAGGCATTTGGTAGATTTTACATGACCTAATTGTAGACCGGTCAAGTTTAAATTCTGCTTTTAAACATTTAGAGTATATTTTACAACAGATAATTTTATTATTACTGTTATTATTATCCAGAGTGATGCTGGGGCCTGGAGTCTTTCCCAGACAGCACAGAGCACATGGCTGAGGTTCCAGACCATCACAGGACCGACATGATCATAAAGTATAGGCAATTTAGAGATGCCAGTTAGCGTAACTGTATGTCTTTATACTGCAGATGGAAACCAGTACCAGTATCTGCAGGAAAGCCACAAAACACAGGGAAAGTGCAAATCTTGCACATAGGCAGGGTGGAGGTGCGATCCAAATGCTTCAAATTGCTAAAAAAAAAGTGTTTTATAATTTTAGAAAACAAATTTCAATTAAATTCAGATTTTAAGATCTAACTTCTGACAACGGACTTAACCTCCTTGACAGAAAGACAAATGTTCACTTGATGCAAAACTCACAGGCACCATGAAAACATCAACAAAACCACCCAGGTACGGGAGTCAGCTGAGGCTGATTAGGAGAGCAACGTAATCCCAAAACCCGGGTGAAATGACTCCTGGATTCCCGGCAGCTGGGTGCAGGAAGAGGGACACAAACACAGCAATTAGGACCCCTTAAACCCCAGGAGGGGTGGCCTGGCGGGACGTTTCGCACACACGGGTGGTCTCGGCGTGGCCGGATTAGCCCGCTAAGCGCTCTCCTGTAGCCGCGGTTTCTGATGCGCGGCAAACACCGGAATCTGCTGGAAGCGACCTTAATATGATCAAGAATGATATTTTCGTGACCCGACAGTGGAGAAAAGTTGTAAACGGTACAGTGTCTGGAAATGCCATAATGTAATGTGAAAGCAATTGTTTTATGGATCGATATGTGCCGTGGCACGCAGCCTGAAAAGAATTCATCTGGCCTCATTCGGGGCAGAATCAATTTATAGTTATTGATTCCGTAGCCGAAACGAGAAAAAAAAAAAAGAAACGGCAGATGGAGTTTCTTTACGTTGTTGGGAGCTGATTTATGTGGCGGGGGCAGGAAGTAAAGCAGGAATGACATCTAATTCAGTCCCTGGCTACTTACGCGGGCAGCGCTGTTAATGAAGTTCCTCCCGACACCGCGGCGGCTTTCGAATTCTCCGTGTGGCTCGACAGGAACGACACCGCGGTCAATCAGCGAACTGCACAATAAAAAAAGCGTTGGGCTGTTGTTTCTGTTGTTCTCGCCCAAACGATAATTTAGTTTTTTTGTGAATTCATTGTTTGATCCGCTGGACAAAAGTTATTCTACTCGGTTAGCCAATCACAGACGTTCCCTCCACGTCTGCGGTGAATTGATTCCAGGACCCGCTGCGGATCCCGAAATCCATGGATGCTGAAGGCCTTTGTATAAAATATCGTAGTTTACCTGCACACACCCTCCTCTATAGGTTGCATCATCTCTAGATAAGTTATAATGCCTAATACGATGTAAATGCTCTGTAAATAGTTGTAATACTGTATTGTTTATAGAATAATGACAAAAAATATAAGTGTGTGCATGTTCGGTACAAATGCAGGCTACATCAGGTTCTGCCGGTGCAGCCCAGCAGTTGCTTGGATGTAGCGTAGTGTTTGGCGTGCAGCAAATTCAAACCTGCTTTTTGGAACTTTCTGGATCCTTGCACAAGTAACGTCAGGATCGACCCCGGACCCCCGTGACCCAAAGTAGGATAAACTGGTACAGAGAAAATGGATGGTCCTCACTAGGGAATACATGTGTGTGTGGCTGTAATTCTTACAGTGTGGGGACCCAGTATCCCCACAGTGTGATTAAAAACCTGCTACTTTTTACCTTGTGGGGACATTTTTCCAGTCCCCACAAAGATAACTTCAATTATATAAAAATCTGTGTTTGCAATAAAAAAAAAAACTAAAAATGCCTCATATTTTGTTTGGTTTCTTATGGTTAAGGTTAGGGCTGGGTAGGGGATAAGGGTGTCATAGTTGGAATCAGGATTATGCCCATAGGAATGAATGGAGTGTCCCCATAATGATAGGATTGCACCCTGTGTGTGTGTGTGTGTGGCATCCCATCCTGTGTTTCCCTGGAGCACCATCCCATCCTGTGTTTCCCTGGAGCACCATCTCATCCTGTGTTTCCCTGGAGCACCATCTCATCCTGTGTTTCCCTGGAGCACCATCCCATCCTATGTTTCCCTGGAGCACCATCTCATCCTGTGTTTCCCTGCCTCGTGCTCTGTGCTGCCTGAGATTGGTTCCCAGCCCTAACACAACCCTGTGCTACATAAGTGGTCGGAAGATGGATGGTAACTTTATTATATTGGCAAAAATTAAGAGAATTCAGCAGTATATTCTATTTAACGAATGTTTAATTAAATATTCATCTGACTAATGAAACACCTTCCACCAAGTTCAGGTTATTGTTAAATCAAGTGTGATTTAGTTCCTAATATGGTGATAAAAATTAATTGATATTTCTGTTAAGATTAATTTTAATTCATGAGCAACAATAAAGTTGCTCATATGGTGTCTCATAGCTGTCACTAACAATGGGTACTCCCCGTTTTCGGTGTGACTCATCTTTTGTTAAACTTTTCTTTTTGTTTCATTACTTCAGTTTATCATGACTCACCGTCAGAGTATTGGATTGAAAATTGGATGGTGGGACTTTACCGTATTTAAACTGAAGCAGAGACACTCTTGGCAAATTTGATTGCAACTATTATTATCATCATCATTATTATGGGGAGGCGCTGCAGTATGGAACCCTTGCTGTATTACAGCATCATAATTTCAGTATACTGTTCAATTTATTAACAGCAAATATGTTATTAAAACAATAAAAATCAAGAATCAGGATTCAAACAAACAGCGTTGAGCTTGTAATCCCAGGCGAAAGGCACATGTGAGTGGAACGCTTGTGGAATAACGCAGGACCTTCCCAAAAGCTGAAGGTGTCCTCTGTACCGGGGCAGGTCCTCTCTTTCCATGCCGTATTGTAATTTGTATGTGAGCTCTATAAGGGAGAGAAGCTAGTCCAAACCCAAAAGTCTCATACCCACTCTCTCTCTCACCCTGTACACCCCCACCCTGTCATACCCGCTCACTCTCTCACCCTATACACCCCCACCCTGTCATACCCGCTCTCTCTCTCACCCTGTACACCCCCACCCTGTCATACCCGCTCTCTCTCTCACCCTGTACACCCCCACCCTGTCATACCCGCTCTCTCTCTCA